>JAYXIM010013410.1:0-24091 GCA_037575425.1 Anastrepha fraterculus | reverse complement strand
TGTGTGCAAAATTTCTGGGAGATCGGTCAATAACTTTTCGAGTTATCGTGTACGCCAATACGAAAAATACAGTTTTGAGAAAAACGCGTGTAAAGTTTGAATACAACGTAATTATTCCTCTCCCAGCGCTCAACGCCAAGAATAGAGTTGTCACGATAGACGATCTATAATATAAAAAATACTTAAATGAACGTTCTAAAATTTTTTTGACATATTCTTAAAGGATTGCTTATATTAACATTTTATGAAAAAAAAACAATTTTTTTTCGAAATTTTACAGGTTTTTTCGAAATTTTTCAGGTTCTGTCCCCTTCAAGAATCTTTCGGGTTGGGCAAAAGGAACGAGGACAAAGCTTTCAGACTATGCATCTGATTGCTACTTTTGATTCACTAATATAAATAAAATGAAATAAACATTCAATTTTAACTTCATTGTAAACAACTCCTTCAGGTTTTAGGTTATTAAGCTAAGTCCCATGTGCATGGGACTGTCTTTTAATGTCGGGTTTTCTTTTAGCTGCATGAGAACTATCAATATCGATAACTAAGGTTTGACAGCTGAAAATTGTAAACTATATTGTTCTCATTCTAAACTTGTTGGCCTTTATCCTTCCACTGCGTGGAAGTTTTTAAGTAAGGTTCTTGGCTTACATGCCTATAAAACTGAGGTCGTGTAAAAACTGAAGCCAAATCGTTTGCGTCGCATTTTTGCTGATTGAACTCACTTAGATTTCTTATACAAATTTATGGAAAAATTAGTCAAAAATTGGACTGATGTAATGGACTAAGTAACTCGAAGCTGCGGCAGTCATATGCCGGATATCGTATTCGAAAAATAAAATGAAATTATCTATCAGATTATTATAAAAATAAATTTATTCAAACAATATTTCCGTTTTGTATTATCATTTTAAGTTCTCAAGCTCACGAAACACCCGAAATAACCTCAGTTACGTATTTCTGAAAATCATCAAAATCGGTTCACTTTTGAATATAACTTGCATGGAAGTGATTGCTTAAATGCGAGATGACAGCGTATTAATATTTCTTAAGAGATCCCGGTGGTCTAGAGCTCGAAAATTAGGGTATTTTCAGGATTTTTTTTACAATAAAATTCATTTTATTTAAATTTTTTAGGCTTGTATGTAACTTCTTTTACATATTGTACAAAAATGAAAAAATTACAAATATTTTTTTTAGTTCAAATAATTAAAAAAATGGCGCTGAAGTTGACCCTACCGAAGAATTGGACCTGGACGAAATATCACTATACTTTCTAGACATAAAAAAATCGATTTTTTGTAATTTCTGGACCATCAGGACCTCTTAATATCCGACATAAGGGATATTTTAATGTGACGTAATTTCCAAAACTAGTGCCAATCTGACCAAATACACCTCACTGAATTCAGAAGATCCCTATTACGTAAGATCAACTATCAAAACCTTTGCTGAGAGAAAAAGTTAAAAATCCGGGGTCAGTCATATTTGCCAACCCAAATAACGCTCAAATACGCATTTCATATACATATATATATAATTGGCGCGTACACCCTTTTTCACCCTCCTATTTGTGGTGTGCGTCTTGCTGTTGTTCCACAAATGGAGGGACCTACAGTTTTAAGCCGACTCCGAACGGCAGATATTTTTATGAGGAGCTTTTTCATGGCAGAAATACACTCGGAGGTTTTCCATTGCCTGCCGAGGAGCGACCGCTATTAGAACAGCGCATTTCATACACCTCACAATTATTTCAAATCTTATAAGTAATTTGACTATGCCAGCATAATTTTTAAATACTCACCCATCAATTGCATGAAATCTCCCACCATCAACAAAAAACAAACAAAAAGTTTCAAACTTCTCAACTTCCGGTCACAAAGGCCACCTGCTCTGCCACTGACTATCAAGCAAAATATGAATACAAATACAAATAAATAGAAGTGCATAAGTGACAAATTAACAGTTCGTGCAAATGAGCACATTTTCCTACCATCAGGTGCATCCCATTGTCAGGAAAGCATAATTACAGGACATCACTACCAGAGCGAGGGTCAAACTATATTACAAATAAACGCCCAGTAGTCTGCTAGCAACAGTATTTGTCGAAACGACAGCCTGGGAATCAAAAGCCTAAGTTAACCAAAAACTAATGAAATCCAGCAGCGTCATCAACACATCCTCTTCATCCCGGCTACTCCCCTCTGCTGTGGTACTGTCAACACGCAATCGAGACGATGCGGTGCGATATGGGAATTATATTACTTGTATGTATGTACACATATTTGCTTGAGCTGGAGTGGGCAACAACTGCGACAGTCGCAAATGCAATCGCGCATATCTTACAGCAGGCAACAGAAGGTCGAATGCGTTCGTGGTACTCGTTATACATACATACATTTGTATGTATAAACAGTAAACACCTTCCTCAATGAGGCCATATGTCAAAATAATGCAATGCGCAGACTGACATCCACACATATTTACATATATACATCCACATGAACGCAGTAGTTCGTCAATCAACCACCAACTTGAGTACATCCAACACGTTCTTATATACGTACATACATACATACGTCTGCACAAATATGTTGTATGCTGGCAATGTGGCGAACCAAAGCGAAATTCCGAAGCAGCGCTGATTGTAGATTTGCCAATAGTTTAATCAAAAAAAACCCTGTAAGGAAATCTGATGAATTTGAATTAGAATAACTTTTTATGTACACCTAGCGGTAAATGACAGAACATCAAATTTTGACTAGTTTTGACTATTTTTCTTCCTTTTTCGATTTTTTCTTACTTTTTATATAAAATATAGCTCATTGTCAAACAAAAATCTAATTGAAATCAAATAAAAATCCATAATTGACATTTATTAAAGAGCATTTTTTAAAGAAATCAGAACAAGTCCACAAAATTTTGATCCCAATTCCATGGTTATTAATAAGAATGTCTGACAAATTTTTGATATGTAGTTTTAAAGCTTAGAACCCTAGGTTCCCATAAGTTAAAATATAATTCAAAAACGGTACTTACCAAAAGACAAACAGAAAGTATATAAATGTATAGTGAAAATCCAAAAAAGGGGAACTCCACATTCACTCCTCTGAAGTTATGGACAATTGACACTTTACAGAATATCGTCCAGAATACTTACTAGTCGCTGGGTGGAGGTATAACTGAGAGCGTGCTGTTTGATAGTAAAATTTAATTAATTTTAATTAAAATGATAAATATTTTATTTCCTGGAAAGCATCTAATAACTGACGGATACAATTTATGTCGAGAATATAGATTTTTTGGGGACAAAAGTAGCTTTTTTGGTAATATTTTTGTTTTGTGTTGTATATAAAATTGATATTTTTGTATATGAAAATAAAATTAATTTAATATTTTACAGCAAAAGTTTATTTGCAATTATAATTTTCACAAAGTTTCTCAAAGTTTTAATTACAATTAAACAAGGTGCTAATACAAGTTATTTTGCTCACCTGAAACATCTCAAAAATTAATTACTAACGAGATCGAGTAACCCACAAATCTACATGACGCTAATAATACCAGTAGCAATATATGGCTGCGAAGCATGGATCCTGATATCTAAGATAAAGAACTACCTTCTCCGCTTTGAGCATTAAAACCTAAGAACGATATTTGGACCAGTAAGGGAAGCTGATGGATCTTGCAGAAGCAGATATAATGATGAGATCGAACAGCTGATATCAGATCAAAAAATTGTGCGTTTCCCTAAACCTCATCGACTGAGATGGTTTGGTTATCTATTCAGGGTGGACGAGGGTCGTCATTACGAAAAATCCCTTCAACTCTCTTATTATGGGCAGTAAAAAGCATAAAAGACCGCTAAGAAGATGGGTAGACAATGTTGATGCAGATTTACGCCTTATAAATGCTAGGAGAAGCGATGCAAAGAACCAAGCCGTATGTAGCGGGTTTGTGGAGAAGGCACTGGCTCATCGCGAGTTGTTATTGCTGTTTTATAATGATGATAATAATTTCACAGCTTTATTATGGTCAATAAAAATGTTTGACCATTCTCTCGCTTTATTTCGATGATGAAATTCACATATGCAGGTAGGTTTACCCGATTTATGTTATATCAAATATATTCTGTTTTGTTCGATTATTTATGAAATGAAAGGCAATTTCATAAATCTGCGATTGAACCATCCTCTTCGTTATTGATAATTATTTGACCGCCTTCCACTAGCCCCAATTGAGGCTAATTTTGTACCGCCAAGAAAGTTTTGTAAATGCTCGAAGAGAGGATAGTCGCTTAGCCCTAAGACTGTTGTATACAACACCTACAATAAAACCTTCCATCGAAGCTCTCGAAGCTTGAGGTGCGTCGGTAAAGATGTATATGGAACGGCATTGCGTACATCAACATCTTTCCTAATCGTCAATTCTAGTCGATCGACTACTTTATTCTGGCGATCGCCTGCACTGGTGAATTGACAGCAAAATTTGATGGCTATTAATTCAGACTTGGCGATCATTTAGGCCGGCCCCCATCGATCTTTTTGAATATTTTTCCTGTTTCTGACACATTTTTCAACGCCAGTTACCTTACTTACTTAATTGGCCGTAACAACCCATTACCAAGTTACGACATTTTGGCTTTCCAGAGCCCACTCATCTTTGTTGTTTCTATTTACCAAAATGCGATGGTCGGAATCACCATTTTTCCTATTGCGTTCGATACTGTGTTAGGTTCATAAACAGTGCACATTTTTTGGTCGTCGGCTCGGCCTTTTATATTTGCCATAGTGGTACTGAGAAGTTTATAGAATTTTCACTTTTTTACCTTTATTTTTCAATGCCTTAACACAAAACTGGCTTCACCAAATACATAACTGTCAAAGCATTTTTTTTAGACTGTGAGATAGGGCTTACTAAAAATACGTAGCAGAAACTTTTTCCGTCAGTTTGCTCACAATGTGAACAAATGACGGTTGCCAGGTAATAACGACATCTATGAGGAAACATTATAATAAAATATTTGCCGTATCTAAAAAATATAGTCGTCGACAGACCAGCTCAATTTCACCCGAACTCCAAATAAGAATTGCATTCATCATTTCACAATTTTCCTGCAGGGAATGTGGATGTGAATATTGGTAAGTAAATGTGCGTGTTTGAGCGGGCGCCTTTCTGCGTGTGTGAGCATTTGATTAACAAAGAAGTGCAACGCAAATAAATTTAGTACACAAAGCCTACAGGGTAAGCACTCAAAAATGTAACATATCGACTTTGACAAAAGCTTCGGCGAGTCAGGGCATAGTGTTCGGAAATCAGAAATATCGATGTACGCGATTATAGTAGTAAACCGCAAAATATGTGCGCATGCAAAAAGGGCAAGGGACATTTAATTTTCTGCCATCGCGCCTGTACCACTCTCGGCTGCGCCACTTAATCAAAAGTGCCACTTATCGCTTTCTCGCAATGCCTCGACACACAACGCTCCCAGGATATCGGCGGCGGTGAAAGAAAAAAAACTTTTACAGACTGGCCGAAAGGGTTGCAAATGCAAAATTTCTGATTTTTTTTCCAAAACAAAGGTAATAAGGGAAAAAATCACATGTGCAACTACAAATCTCTATGGCCTACAAAGCAAAGTGCAAAGCAATTGCCAAACAATTGTTGAGGGCTTTTGTTACTTCACTTCTTTTTTCAACTTTTTTTTTTTGTAGATTCGCTAAATTTTCTCTAATATTTTACATTCGCTTTTGTTTTATAATTTTTGCTGGTGCTACCGTTCATTTAGCCACAAAGGCAATAATAAGGCACACAAAAGGAAAATTTCAATTGAAAAAAATATAAAATCGCGATTACCACTTGAGGCGACGCGACACAGTGTTGAAATTAATACATACTTGCATACACACACACATGCTCATAAGTATTGTATGAATAGGTGAAACTTTGTTACAAATCTCAAGTGGACCAAATAATTTCATACTTCACATATACATACACATATGCTTATCCAAATGTTGCACATACATACATACAAATGTATACGAATTGGATGGTTGTGCAAGGTATTGAATTTGTTGCAGCTTGGCGATTGAGACGAGTGATTTTGGTTGGCGAGCTGCTGGTTGCTGGGTGCAGCACACAGGATTTGCTTGCAAGAGCCGCCGGCTGCGTAAATTTGAGTTTTATTTAATACGAAATGCATGACTTCATTCTGAAAACGAAAATATTACTGTCCGGACTAGCAAAAAATATAAAAAATCAAGAAAAATATGATCAAGAAAATATATGTAAAAACGTACGAAGAAGTCCGTTCTACATCACAATTATTGATACTCGTAGTAAGCGAGATGAGCTAAAAAGCTCAAAACTTTAAAAATAGTTTTCATCAGTAAGTTAATTATTTTTTAATACATGTGTGCAAAAAAAATATGTATCCTAATGTATGGAAACCGCGTAAAACCATCACAGGCGATAGGTTTTCTTATCGAATACAACAAATGCCTTTTATTTATTTTTTATTTATTTATTAGTCAAGAAGATGCTTACAGATCATAAAATATATAGATACAAACAAAGACCGCATGACAAGAGTCTTAAAAGTAACTTCTTAATAGTAAACTTAGAGTACGAAGAATTAAAGTTTGAGGAAGAAAAATTAGCATAAAATTGAGCTAGCATCCTCTTAAAAGGAGCATTCATTCCATAAACAATTTTAGTAATACCCACCAAAAACAATTTTTTACAACGAAAAATGCGTGAGAGAACATTAAAATGAATTTTATTGAGCAGATACGGGCAATCTATTGAGCACGCACAGATATCAAAGTCAAAGCACATCGACAACAGAACACCGTAAGGACATGAGATTTATGTACTAGTCATACAATCATGTAGGCAACATCCATATGGAGGAAAGCTCTGATGCAGAAAACATAAAACGAAGAAGGCGGAAATAGTTTTTAGGCTAAGCGTCTTTAGAGTTTCAGGACAGTACCATATGAAGCAATGTGCGTCATATCGGGTATCATGCCACCAGATATAATGGCCTCCGAATTGTGTAGAGTGTACGACAAAGCCAAATGCCTAAACCGGTGACTAATGGCGCAGGAGCCCAAGGAGGAAAGACAGAGGAGCATGAATGATTGGCGAAATCGCTGGGACTTAGCGACAAAAGGGTGGTGGACCACAAACTTATAGCAAACGTACAGGCATGGGTTGAAAAAATACGTGGGGACACGAATTACTACTTGACGCAATTCCTGACGGGGCACGGCTGCTCCAGAGAGTATCTTTAAAGACAACGCAACGGACTGCTCGTTTTGCGACAGTTGTAGTGAGAGTGCCGAACATATTTTCTTTCCCTGCCCGAGATACGTACGCGAAAGAACGTCGATCAAAGAAATAATAAAAGGGAGTGTAAAGGTAGGCAACATTGTAAATCATATAATATGTTGCAATT
The DNA here is from genome assembly GCA_037575425.1 of Anastrepha fraterculus. Taxonomy (NCBI): domain Eukaryota; kingdom Metazoa; phylum Arthropoda; class Insecta; order Diptera; family Tephritidae; genus Anastrepha; species Anastrepha fraterculus. The sequence continues at coordinate 16,629 of JAYXIM010013410.1, read as the reverse complement.
GAAGTTGACGTGGGCCAAAATGAAAGAATGATCCGTGAATGCGCTACAGGAACTGTGGAAAAATAATGTCAACGCAGTAAAGAAAAGAGACAAGCAAGTGCAGAAGAGTAGACAGAAGCGTATATGAAGAGCCAGACTGGTCGGCTTGCCCTGCGAAGCAATGCTTAAACGGCGGTGCCGCAGTGCAAAATTAAAGCTACAGAGGTTAACTCCGCGGGGTTAAGTACGTAGTGTATTGGTTCGCAAGTCCAGTTTACTAAGATAATACTGACTTGGCGTGGTCGCAAATGAGGTGTACCGGGAACAGTATGAATCGTGCATGCCGTCTATGTTCACGATATCTCTATAAGTTTCCCCCTTCGGTAAAAAAAAATAACACAAATGATATAAATTTATAAGTTATTCAACTCACGCTGGAGATGGATGAATATTCTGGGCATTTAATTACACGTGGAAAAATAAGATTTAACTACACATGGAAAAATTCGTTAATGAAGAGAACAAATAGTAACGGGCCTGGGATACTACCTTGGGGGGACACCAGACGAAGCAACAAACGAGTATGACGATACATTATCGAGTCAAACGACAGTGTCTATTATTAAGATAAGAAATTAAACTCTTATGAAATTGATAGTGAAAGCCGAAGCGCTCAAGTTTAGTTATTAATATTGGGTGAGATACCCTAAAAATTGATGTAGATTATTTTCAATATTGTGGTGCCTATCTGTCAAGAAAGGTGGCTTTAATCATATGTGGGAGCGCGCGCAAATTAAGTCCCGCAGAGAGGTATTGCGCAATGGGTGATGTGCTTTTTGTACGCAACGTGAAAACTTTACCTGTATAAAGAAATAATTTGTGCTTGATGAGACAAAACGCCTCTGTTTTTATGACGTCTAAAGAACTATAATTCGAATTGCTAATTCTCTTAATAATTAACGTTATTCTGCGGTCAGGTTGATGCCTTCGGGAAGACAAAGCTGACATAACCATCATATAAGATCCACTTCTTTAAGCGCTTGGAGCACACCTTTGAGCACTATACCTAGCACTATATCAAAATACTGTTGACAAAGTCAAAGCTATAGTAGATTTTTAATTTAATAGGCGAAATATTTAGTCTCCACCAGAAATAAAATCAGAAAGTCGCAAGAGGTGAATAGCTTGAGATGCTGTCCAACAGGAAAAACGCCCGAGCCTAATTCTTGTAGAAATAATATCGTTAGTCTGTATTTTAATACTCGTATTCAATTCAGTCGTCGCAAATTTAACGCCCCATCAGATAGGTAAGAAAAAAAGTGCAAATAGCAATACAAATGACAATAAAGCCATGAAGGCTGCCACTTGAGCTATTAAAGGTGGGAGACAAGCATTGGTAGCTTTGTATGTAGAATATTACGATAGGATTAATGGTTACATAGTATGTAAAGGGTCTACGGCGTAGCCAATATTTATGTGTGCTCTGCCTACTTCAAATGGAGCAAGTGTGCACCTTGCAATCGTTGTCTAATCACCGCTAAGAATGCCTCTGAATTGTACCAGATGCCGTTCTGAGGATTCATTGACGGTCTATCATGCTGCGAGTATCGAAATTTAATTTTTGAAAAACCTAAATCCTGTCCTATGTGTTAAACGCGGAAGCTTTAAAGATGACTACATGGGATGGGACGACTTTGGGGTAACCGAAATAAAGACTCTCTGGCAAATTTATGGAGCCTTTGCCTTTACTAATGCCGCCGGCAATGGGAGTTAGTGAACGGCTCAATGAATTTGATGTGCAAGTCGTGTAATAGTTCGCAGGCAAATCGCAACGTGTTGAACTTAACCGTTAAATGAGGCAGATCCGCCTGTGAGAGTGCGAATGCTCTTTTTGTTTAACGTGAGGGCCATGTTAGCTCTTTTAGCGTTGAAACTTAGGAACTTTTTGGAGTGTCTAAGACTAAGAATATTACGATAGGATTATACATATATGTAAGTCTACGGCGACCAATATTTATGTGTGCTCTGCCTACTTCAAAGGAGAAGGTGACCTTGCAATCGTTGCTAATCACCGCAGAATCCCTCTATTTAAGATGCCGTTTAATTCATTGCCGTCTATATGCTGCGATATCGAAATTTAATTTTTGAAAAAATAAATCCCGTCCTATTGTTAAACGCGGAAGCTTTAAAGATGACTACATGGGATGGGACGACTTTTGGGGTAACCGAAATAAAGATTCTCTGGCAAATTTATGGAGCCTTTGCCTTTACTAATGCCGCCGGCAAAGGGAGGAAGTGAACGGCTCAATGAAATTATGCGCAGTCGCGCAAAGCTCGCGGCAAATCCAAAATGATTAAACGTTAACGTTATACCGCAGGCCAAATTCGGCAGCGTGTTGATGAGCTTAGGAAGGACTTTCTTTTTAAATGGAGGCAAAATCCGCAACTTCGCGTACGGGAAGCGTACTACTTGTTTGTCTATGAGAGGATAACATTCAATTAACTTTCAGAACAAAGTTGCTCCAAACTGCATGGGACCTTGTAATCTATAAGGCAAAACAACAAAAACTGTATGGAAGATTAAAAAATAATTGAGGTTGTTTGATGCGAAAAAGTGGTCATATATTCACCAAAAACTATGTCAAATATGCCTCCATAATGAGTACTACTGAAGGCAATAAAAGGCGTATGAGTACAAAAACAATCTCAGTTTAGGTAAGAAAAAGAGTTCCAGCGGATTCTTAAATGAATATTTTATGAGGAAAATAAAAGTTACACCCATGGACAATAAAATAGGTGTGCCCCATTTTGACTAGTTTTGACAATTTCAGTTTAGTGTATATTAATTGTTTATAAAAGTTTAACTCATTATAAAGTAAAAACCATTTGAAGTGTTTTTTCGAACTCTAATAAAAAATTATGAAAATCCGCGAATTTTTACAAATATGTACCACTTTTGAATCTGAATTTTTAGAACAATTTTTGAGTACAATTTTTCGTGCGTACCTCATTGTAAATTTAAGAGTTACATACAAAATGGTTATATTCTACAAAAATGATTGCCTCTAATCAAATGAACCGGATTGTATGTAACTCTTAAATTTACAATGAGGTACGCACGAAAAATTGTTCTAAAAATTCAGATTCAAAAGTGGTACATATTTGTAAAGCATCTGTATCTGATCTAGTAAAAAAATGATTTTCTGATAATTCAAGCTAAGCTTACCTTTTGCACAAAAATACTCACGTACCGAAATATAGGGTTGTTCAATAGGTGCGCTTCAACTTTTTTCCGATAGGGAGGGCGAACGACGCAATATTTTTTATTTTTCGCTTGTCATTTGTAAACTTCATTAGTGTACATTTCATCATGGAACGCTACACACTTGAGCAACGATTGCAATTCGTGCAAATTTTTTATGAAAATAATCGTTCTGTTGCTGCTACTTTAAGAGCATTACGGCCATTTTACGGTCCATTTAACAAGCCGTCCCGTTTTGGGGTTATGTGAAGTCATTGGTCTACAGTAACAAGCCGGCGACGATTTGTGAGCTCAGAGCCTATATTGAACGCGAAATTGCTGGAATTTCGGCCGATTTATGCAAAAGAGTGGTCGAAAATTGGGTTCAACGATTGGACTTCGTAAAACGTGCACGCGATGGTCATGCAAAAGAAATCGAATTTCATACTTAAATGTATATGTTCAAACTCGATAATAAAAAAAAAATTAGTTAAAAAAGTCAAACCGTTTGTGTTTTATTCAAAAAAGTTCAAAAGTTGAAGCGCTCTTACTCCAGCGGAAGGTGTTGCGTAGTAATAGAACTTCATCAGCTGTAATACTGTGCAAAATTTATTGATTCACTGAAGAGAGGTGCTTAGTTTGTCTACATTATTTGCACAAAAAAGGTTGAAACGAAGTCTTTAGTTTTAGAATATAATGAAAAATCCGAAAGGCTTAACAGATTGATTGCCAAAAAGATTGATCGAAATCAAATCACTGGAATGATCAAATGGATCACTGAGTGAAACAAGATGCCCCTTATGGTAATATCTACAAAGGCAGAATTGCGATGGCTTTGACATCGAAGAAAACCCGTAAAATGCATAGGATTGCAACCAATTCGATCCTTTTACCAATAAAATTAAAAAAATTCCTTTGGTGTGCATCTTGATGTTTTTCCCCCAATGAAGGGACCTACAGTTTTAACACTAAGCCTACCGGTATTTTATGCATTCCTATTCCTACCAATGTGGGTCAAACGACCCGTCTTTAAAGTATTATATATATTATTAAGATCACATATATTTCTCGGTAAAACAATTAGCAAGAGAAGAGTAAATCTTGAAAAATACATACGATGTATTTTTTAATAAAAGTCGTGAAGGCAAATGACGATTTAATAATGTTATTTCTAAGAACTTCTGACAAAAAGTTTAAAATGGGTCATTTGGCCCGTCCATGGTAGGTTTAGTGTTAAGGCGACCTAGAACGGTAGATGGTTTTTTATGAGGCGTTTTTTTAAGGCATAAATATCCTAGGAGGTTTGCCATTGCCCCCTGTTAGATTGTCTTATGCCCGGAGATTCGACACCGGGCACTTCCGAATGATAGTTACGCATCAACAGCGCCGGACTCTAAATGCTTGCTGGGTTGAAACAGTTGTGGTCGTGGTTGTAGTAACAGCATAAATATTCCCTTGGTCGACAGTCTTTGGTCAGATATTAATTCGGGACGCTACGGTAACGTAAGACCTACTATCGAACAAGAATTTTTCTGCGAATATGAAGTATAGGTAAGATTTAAAATTTTTAAATTCGATTTTCTGTTGAATCCCATTACCATTTCTCAGCGTAAATAACAGAAATTTTTTTGTGCCAGTTCCAGTCTACCCCGACGCATTTAATACATTGGGTTCTTTACTACTTATACGTTTTTCCACCATACTCCAAGTCCATGTAGAAGTAAAGGGTGCTTTGATAGCATACAAATCTTTGAAATCCATAATCTAACATTGAATGAATCCCAAAAAACCAGGCCTTCGATTTAAACTTTATCTTAGTACGCATGGAAATCTCTATGCCAATTTTCGACCAGTTTGCAGTGCTACTGATTTTTTATTTAAATAAGTAAATATATAAACAAATAAATAAATTAATTAATTTATTAATAATTTGAGGCTTAGAAGTAAAATGGCTTTGTTGAAAGATGCGTTACTAATTTTTAATAAACAATAAATAAATTAATTAAGAACGCCATTTTACTTCTAACCCTCAAAATCAGTTGACAGCTTGCTTTGCCATTTTTTAATGGCAAACATTTGTCTTTCACTTAAGAGGATTTTCAACATATATTCCATGAAGAAATCACATCCCGAACTATGGAGAAGGGGCACTTTCTCATTATAAATTTTTTAAAGAGTAAAAGGCAGTTGGTGATAAAATTCACGTACATTTTTGACATGGCAATTGACAACAGCGAAATCGAGCAAACATCAAAAAAAAAATTGATTACATAAAATGCCAGCCCTACCAGCAGTGCAGCAAATAGATTAACTGCCAAAAAAGTGAAATAATAAAAACTGTTACACAATTTAAGCGCTTACATGGGAAATAATTTCTGAAGTACCCTCGAGTACAGGCGCAACCAAAAGCCGCTTGCGAGGATCTAAGTACATACCACATACACACATACATGCGCACTATATTTGCATGACACTCACTCGTGCTATTTATAATAAGTACACACATACATATGTTGGATGGTGGTGCGGCAGGGCTATGTGACACACTGATGCAAGGCGCTGATTTGGTACTGGTGAGGATTAGCGTTGAGTGCCGAAATATGGCGGCAGTCATTCGGAGTAGATCGCGTTAAGCGACAGCATCGGCCATCGCCTGGCGGCTTGGCGCGCTGACTCGGTTTGGCTTGTCAGCTTTGTGTGGGCCACAATCGCAATGCCAACTGCCAACAACAGCACCGGCAACCGTTGCTGCCATCCCTTTAGCCTTTGGCCTGCTCATTATTTTTTCAGGATAAATGAGTTGACGACAAACAGCTTTGACAGTAAAAAAAAAACAAATAATGCATACCGCAGATACTTCAATGTGTCATAAAACGTAAGCACAGGAGAGTGTGTGCATATGTGTGTGTGTTTATGCATAATCACTAAGTACCGTTGTGAAATTCGTCCCATGAAGAGCGCGAGTAGTAGTTAGTTAAATGCTTTCCGTGAAGACGAGCGCGCTAGATGGAAGGGGATGTTGCAACAAAGTATGACAAAAGGAAATGGGAAATGATTGAACGTTGCGTGTGTGGTATAATACAAGGTGGCACAAAATTAATGTTCCAATTTTATTTTTAATAATTTTTTTTTCTAAATAGAAGTGATTTTCAGTGATGGAATCTTTTACATTTTTACGCGCACCGTTGCTTGTCTGTTTGTATACTACAGCTATCTAGTTCAAAAGTATCAAGAATGATTGACGTACCACGCCATTTGCAAAATTATAAATCTTCCGATAGGATGAAGATTTAGCGCCACCTTGTATTTTTGCTTATACGTGAATGCTGTTGAAGGCGGAAGAAGTTTGACAAAAAGTTTACTTCTGATACACTGTCACTTAGAATGTACATATGTATGTGTGTATGTGTTTATTTGTATCAATTGTTGTTGTTGATATTTTCTATTGCTGCAAACTTCCGTTGCACTGCGAGTAAAATAATACGGTGCATTGGGTTGTCTAATTTTAATGAGGGTAACAGGCGCTTCATGTCACATTTTTTTTGGGCATCTAAAAAACTGAATTTATCTACACACATTAGGGTACGTCACTCTCCAAACACAAAAAATGGGTATGGGGTGGAATTTGCGCCAGTGGCAAGACTCCTCTGATTTTCATAGACCAAGGAGTCAAATTCAATAAAATAGTTTACCGTCAAGACATTTTAGAAGCAGTTGTTCTTCCCTGGTCCGTGGAACAATGACTAGACTGGACGATGACTAGACGTTTCAACAGGACTCGGCACCAACCCACAGAGCAAAAACAACCCAAGAGTGGTGCAAAGCCAATTTCCCCTCTTTCATTACTTCCCAAGAATGGCCGCGCTACTCACCGGATCTGAATCCGCTAGATTACAGCGTATGGTCGATTTTTGAAGCAAGGGCCTGTGCAAAACGCCACAAAACTTTGGAGTTCCTGAAGAAAGTGTTGCGTCGAGAGTGGGATCGCATAACGGTAGACGAACTACGGCCTATAACCCAACATTTTTTGAAACGTTTGAGCTTGTGTATTCGTGCTAAAGGTGGCCACTTCGAAACTGGCTGAATATAATGTTACTCAAACATTGTCTATTAAAATTTCGCAATTCCTTTTGAGCTGCTATCAATGGTAAATTTTATTCATTAAAAAATGTCGGGTTATTTGACAATTCGAAAGGATTGACATTAAAGTAATGCTGTATTTGGACTTGAAGATTCGGGCAGCATACCCGGAGGTAATTAGGTTAGGTTCTGTTAACGAGAGTATTATCCGCAAATGAAATCTTCATTTACTCGGACAGTCAAGCAGCAATAAAAGCGCTGGAATCAAAAACACACTCGTCAAAAACAGTTCTAGAATGTTTTAAACTACTAGATGACGTATCTAAGTGCTACAAGGTGCACCTTATCTGGGTACCAGGCCACAGAAACATTGCAGGAAATTGTAAGGCGGATGAACTTGCAAGAACCGGTACAACGCTCGGTCTCGAACCGGATAAGGCGCTGATACCCATGCCCATAGCCACTTGTAAATTACTTATAGACAGGGAAACCATCAAAAGGGTAAATACAATCTGGCAAAACCTAACAACATGCGAACTAAGCAGACAGACATGGCCGAACTGGAACAGCGGTCGATCGAAGATCTTGCTAAGATTCAACAGAGAATCTATAAGAAAAATGATAGGTGTTTTAACTGGTCATTGTTTAATAGGCAGCCACGCGAGAAGGTTAGGACTCCCTTACTTCGATTTCTGTAGAAGCTGTCTTAATACAGAAGAAGAGGAAACAGTCAGACACCTTTTATGTGAGTGTGAAAGCCTAGCTATGAGAAGGCTGCGCACTCTCGATACAGCATTTCTAACCGATGTAGCGGACATAGCCCATCTAAAACTAACGAAGCTCTGCTCGTTTATTAAAGCAACCGGATGGTTTGAAAAGGAACACGTAGAGTAAGGATAAGCTCCAGTGGTATCACAATGGACCTGCCGAAGGTCTAAGTGTGTCTTGCGACAACCACCCTACCTACCTACCTACCTAGGTTCTGTTGTAGCTGTTACCCGCCTTGGGACACACTCAAGCTCATAGCCCATTTTGATGCCGCGTTTCGAACTTGTCCTTTCTCTCCTAAAACTAGTGTGGTTGGTTAAAGTGGTGATCCATCCAGAATCCAATTAGCGTGTCCGCATAATTTTGTTGCCACATCCTCGTTACCAACTTGTTTAATGGTTATTTACAGCATGATTATATCCAGTCTGTGCAGTTGAAGAACCTTATTAGGTTGTTGACATCTAAACCTGACAGTTGTTCGAAACTCTCGAACAATGGTTTGCCAAGGATTGACATTCTCTCCTTAAATAAGGCAGAGTATTCACTGACGAAGTAGAAAATCGTTTCCTTTTTCTCCGGTTGTTTAGAACTGTGACATTGTGACAGAAGCCTGTTATCACCGCCGTGTGTCTGCAGGCATCCACTCCCTCCATATTTGTCAGTATTAGCGTTTGTTTGTGGTTGTAAGTGGGCTATAGCGTTCTGCTAACTTTGCATGTTTCCTTGTCCCGCCATCTTCATTCCGCCATTTCAAGATATTTTAAGGAAATTGCAATCTTGATTGCACCTAATGGTGCGAATACCGATTCTGCAAGAACGCTATTCATGGCAGATCCCAGTTGCCAGTTTGCCAGATCCTCCACCTTTTCGTTTTCTTCAATGTTCCGATGTTCCGGGATCCACATTAAGGTAACTTCATGGTTCACACTCAAGGTGGTAAGGCTATTTCTTCTTTGTCCCACCAGTTGAGAGGTTGTTGTAAATGAATTCTCCTACTGTCAATACTTAGCGTGGAAGGCACTGCACAGATTTTCCAATTATATTCTCCTGTGTAAACTGTGGTGTCGAAGTTGTTTAGTAAAAATCCCTGACTGCATTTCCTTCGAGATGAAAAGAGAGTGGCAAAATTCCTATTGAATGACACCGTTAGGATGATGTAATCAGTCCTTCCCGAGCTGAACTGAGTTTGTCGCAATAATAGACCGGCATAACCACACGTTTTTCCCCCTTTAGCGACCGCTTGATGGTTGCCATCTTGATCTATCGGAATAACGCATGTCAGTACATTAAGATCATCCCTAGATTGATATTTGATATTGTAATCTTTACTTGAGCTTTCCACCAAACTACCGATTCGTATGTTGCATAACCGCCTTATGTATATATATACCTATAATTGGCGCGTACACCCTTTTTGGGTGTTTGGCCGAACTCCTCCTCCTATTTGTGGTGTGCGTCTTTGTGTTGTTCCACAAATGGAGGGACCTATAGTTTCAAGCCGACTCCGAACGGCAGATATTTTTATGAGGAGCTTTTTCATGGCAGAAATACACTCGGAGGTTTGCCATTGCCAGCCGAGGGGCGACCGCTATTAGAAAAATGTTTTTCTTAATTTGATGATTCACCGAGATTCGAACCTACGAACCTCTCTGCGAGTTCCGAATGGTATTCACGCACCAACCCATTCGGCTACGGCGGCCGCCTTATACAGCCGTAAATTAAGACCCCATCTTCGTTTAACCATTCGTTTGCAGGACACAGCCCTGATGCCATTACCACTACATCATGAGCATACGCCACCACTTTTACCCCACTTAGGTATATCAAGTTTAATCAAGATTTAATTATCACACATAACCCATGAAGTGGAGTGCCCCCATTAACCCTCTTGGTTTGTTGATATATCCCATATTAGCTTTGATTAACCTGGTTTCTACCACAGAGATGACCCACCTACTAATGCAGTTTTCCACCCCTAGGTCTATCAAAGCCCGTTGGATGGCATCAGTGCTAACATTTAGTATAAAGACGACCTTAAATAGCCTCCAACTATCTCGATTATGGCTTAAGTTAAGATACGCTTTGAATTTACGAAATCAGGATTAGTTGCTTTTAATGGCGTGGTTTGTTTTGTTGCATAACTTATTTGCTTAGAAACACGACATGCTATCAGGGCTAATCAAATTTTTAAATATTTTTATGCAAACCTTTAAGCATAAACTATTCTCTTGGCGAGAAATACTTAAAAAAAAAAAATACCAGTCTAACGGTTAGACTCGATAGAAGTGAAAACTTCCGTAAAACAAACTGAGAGAGAATAAGACGAAAGCAGCATTAGGAGCGAGATAATTATAGGTTCATTATAATATTGCTATAAAGTTCATATTTTATTTTCTTCATTTTATTATTATCCTCAATGTTTTCAATTTCAAAAAATGATACGAGTGGCTTATGATAGATAAAATATGATACAAATGCTTTGGTTTCGATGTTGTCAAAAAAAATACCCAAACGGACCGAAGAAACAGACTTACAAATTTCTTCCATTTTCGTCTACTTGTATTCATATAAAAATTTATGTCTCTTCCCACCAAAGCTAAATGTATTTGTATATTTCTTCTTGTATTTATTCAAGGCCGAAATCCCGGCGGTACTGCAATACCGGGTCAACCCGTGGCAGAGGTGAAGCAAGCCCCTAAAACACTCCGCCCATTTCCAAAAATCAGTTTAACATTTGTTGTCCTTCGATGGAGGATCTATCAGATGTTAAGCTGATAGGAACAGATACCACACTACCTACTTCAAAAGATTTTCTAATAAACCTTTTGAGAATTACACGCTCACAAAAATTAATGTACGATATATTTATACCGATTCACTTAAACTGACTTTCAGTATCTAAACCAAAAAACTGTTTTCAATAAATAATCAGAAATGTCCTCATATAAAAATTTATGGCTCTTCGCACCAAAGCTAAATGTATTAGTATATTTCTTCTTGTATTTATTCAAGGCCGAAATCCCGGCGGTACTGCAATACCGGGCCAACCCGTGGCAGAGATGGAGCAAGCCCCTAAAACACTCCGCCCATTTCCAAAAATCAGTTTAACATTTGTTGTCCTTCGATGGAGGATCTATCAGATGTCAAGCTGATAGGAAAAGATACCACACTACCTACTTCAATAGATTTTCTAATAAACCTTTTGAGAATTACACGCTCACAAAAATTATTTATATCAACATATAATACAACGCTTCGTAACTAAATAACTTTTAGGCCAGCGATGACAGCATAGCGCGGTAGCCGAGCGACTAGCAATGTGAGCTTCCGATCCAAAATCCTTTGTTCGAATCACAAGAACAAATACAATTTATTTTTATTTAGTTCGTCGCTACGTTTATATCAACATATAATAAACGCTTCGTAGCCAAGAGGGTCGCTTTTTCGTTTCACTTTTCCTCAAATCACTCCCAACGATTCTAAAGAAGTTTTCACTTCAAAAAAGGATTTCATTTACAAGAAACTAGATTTTTTGGAGGTATTTTCACATCAGTCTCGCTTATACAAGGTGAATTTCAAAATAAACAAGACTGAGGTCATAAAAATGTTTTTGATGGCGCCATCTTTTTAATGAATCAGTGCGTCGGAAGTTACATCCCTAGCTGACTTCCAGTGAAAGTTTGGTGGTATTCGGTTTAGTGGAATCGAAGTTATTGCGTCTAAAGTGTCAGTATGTTTGTGTCATAGGTACAAAAATGAGTTTCGAACAAGGAGCTAATATCAAATTTTGTTTTAAAATCGGTAAAACGTTTACCGAAACATTTGAATTGATGAAAAAAGTTTATAGCGGTGATTGTCTATCTCGTGCCAGAGCTCATGAGTGTTTTACATGTTTCAGAAATGGTTGTGAGGACTTAAATGACAATGAACATACGCCCAGTATCAGTAATCACTGAAAACTCCATCGAAATTGTTGGTAAATTAATCAAAACTGAACCGAAATCGTCGTTGAAAGTCATGGAATCGGAGTTGAATAACTCCAAAACATCGACTTATCGCATTTTAACTGATCATTGGGGCTTACGAAAGGTCTGTGCACATTTCATTCCGCCCCCGTTAACTGAGGACTAAAAATTGCTTAGAATTAAACATTCGAAAGACCTCATTAAAGAGGCGGGAAAAGACGAGAACTTCCTTTACAACATTGTAACTGGTGATGAAACATGGTGTTTCCAACATGAACCTGAAACTAAGCGTTAAAGTGCTGAACGGAAGGCACCAGACGAGTCACCACCCAAAAAATCGCGTTTGGAGAAGTCAAAAATCAAGTCGATGCTCATTTGTTTTTACGATTCCAAGCTAATTGTCCACAAGAAGTTCATGCCAATGGGCCAAACCGTCAAAGCAATTGTCTATCTGAGCGTTTTGTAGCGTTTGTTGAATCGCGTTCGTCAAATGCGCTCTGAATACCGCGAAGAAGGAAGCTAGTGCTTATTGCATGATAAGGCGCCATCTCATCGATCCACTCTTGTGAATGATTTATTGACTAGAAATCGCATTTCAACCATCAATCACTCACCTTATTCGCCTGATATGGCTCCCTGTGTCTTTTACCTATTGGGAAAGCTGCATTTGGCCATGAAAGGAAAACGTAATTCGTCCGTAGAGGCCATCCAAAAGGCTTCTACTGACATCCTGAAAGACATTCCGGTCAATGACCTGAAACACTTCGTTCGCGCAAAACAGTGTATCGAGGCTAGAGGGGACTATTTTGAATAAATAAACTCGAAGTTATCAGAAGAAAGCTCCTGTCGTTTCTATTTTAGTTCAGTCTTGTTTTTTTTTTACTTCACCTTGTATAATAAATTTTCTAATTCCGGTGAAAAAACTGTTAATTTTGTGGTGAGACACCCTAATGTACATCCATATGTGCATACATACATGAATGTGCCGGCGGGGGTTGCATAATTCGTGGAATGTCACAATATTCTCATAATTTCCAAGCATTTAGTTGTGGGCAAGCTTTGCATAATTGCTCATAATCGCTGGTAATGAAGTTGTTTCGGTTGGAAATGCTTCTAGTATGTTTTAGTAATTAACTGTTTGGAAATCTTCGTGGTGCATCCATTACGTTCAGGGTATGGGAAATGAATTTTTACGATTTTTTTAAGTTCAGCGCTCGTTTACCATTGCTTTGGCGCACAAAGGAGCTGTAACTTTCTCTCACCTGAACCCAATTAGTGCAGCTTGTTTAGAGGGTGGTGCAAGAGCTCTATTGTAAATATAAGTTCGAACGGGTTACGCCAGATGCCGTTGTAGGCCTACTAGACTAAGTCCAGCAAATGGCCTGGCAGTGTTGGACACAACAAAAGACTACTTAAAGGCAATAATTGCTCAGAAACTAAAAACTGTATGTATTTTAACTACAATAATATACGAGTATATAAGTACTAGTCATCAAGTCTTGCATCAATATTTTTTAAAGAACTTTTTTTTTATATAAATGATTTTTTAATATAAATGATCGAATGTTTATTTCATCATAAAGAGGAAAGTATGCCGTTAATAGTGAAAACAACATCAGGCAAATGACCACCACGACGCTTACAGGACAATATCCTTTTCATGAAATTTTCCATCACCGAATTGCAAAGAGACGTCTTGAATCGACCATAGGCTGCTGGCGTAGACCTTCCCTTTCACGTGGTCCCAAGAAAAAAGTCACAAGGTGTTAAATCACAAGATCTCGGTGGCCATTTGTGATCACCTCTTCGAGAGATAACTCAGTCCGGAAACTTTTGACGTAAAAGATCAATGGTTTCGTTGCTTGTGTGGCACGTAGCGCCGTCTTGTAGAAAATAAACGTTGTCCAGATGAATACCATACAGTTCCGGCCATAAAAATCGTTTATCATCTCTCGATAGTGATAGGTAACACCTGTTATTGGGAAACCCTTAACATTTCCCGAGAGAGTGATTAATTTTGCCCCACCGTGTATACTTTTTTTTGGTTTTGTTTGTCGGGACAAACTAGCCAGAACAGTACTCATACACAATTATGTCCATTGTACTGCACTCGGGTTCCCTTTTTAACTTTCCTTAAATCTACCCGACCTCCGAAGAAGTCTGTGTAGATTTTGTGGTTCTAAGGAGCCAAGGTGGTCACTTCTTAACACATCAGTGCCAAAGACCTCAAGCCTGATTCGAGCGAAGCAGATACACAGAAAGTGGTCCACTGTCTTATCCTCCTCTTCACATGCTGGGCAAAGTGCACTGTCTGAGATGCCTATCTTTTCCATGTGCTGCGCCCATAGAAAGTAGCCCGTCATTAGTCCAACCAGCTGCCTACAGTCCCTTCTGCTTCATGTCAGAAGGATCTGCGACAGTCGGTCGGACATGACCAGTAACATCAGTCTTGTGCATCTGCAGCTGCTCTCTGCAAAATCGCTTGTAGGTTAAAGTAACCCGTTTGCTAACCGTGGCTTTGATGGCTGCAGAAGGAAGTGGCAGAACAAGCTCCGGGCCAAGGAAGTAGGCTTCAGAGCCCATCCTAGCTAAAGAATCAGAGATCTCGTTACCCGCGATACTCACGTGTCTCGGGACCTATGTTAGCATCAGCATATTATGTCTACCGAAATAGTTCAACCTTACGGGACTCAACTGCCTTTGAATTGGTTTTAGGGCTGTCTAAGGCCATGAGCTCAGCTTTGCTGTCGCCTTTTATTTACTCGTTTTTTATTATTTTCTGATATAAAAGTAGAACTAAGTCATTATTTTTCTTAAAATATTGCATTTTTTTATAAATGTATATACAAGGTGGCAATTAATCGTCTTAAGTCGTCCAATAGTGTTATTAAGTTTACGCCACCTTGTAGTACTAGAATTAGGTTAAAAACGAAAAACTTCCAAAAAAAGCAGAAATTGCTAAATTTTCTTCTGATTTCCGGAGAGAAAAAAAATATTGGTTACTAACCGGAAATGGTGTTTGGATTGCACCAAAACTCTTAAAAGTTATAGCTATACGAATTGTGCTGAAGGATAAATAAATTGAGTTCCACTACATCCTCGTACCTTAATAAATCTGTCTGCGCGACATCCACATCACGATCTTATTTTGAGCTACTGTATGTGCTATAACTCTACCATCTTCCTAACGCGACAATAGATACAAAGTAATAATGGGAAGAAACGAAAAAAATTACATCATGTGAAAATTTGTTTACACATGGCAAACAAAGCCAAGATGCAATTAACTGCAGCATAAAATCAAAAAGTAAACAAACGCGTACACAATCGCTGCATAAGTATGCAACAAAAGCAAAACGATGCAAAAATGAAGAAAAGATGAAAAAGAAATTGTTTTGTCCGCAGTGGTTTTGCAAAAAAGAAGTAGCTGAAAGGTTGCAGCAGCCAACAGCCAACAGCCAGCGGCAAACAAATAATGAATTTTGACTATATTACTTTAAATGCCAATAATGTGAACGGTTAATAAGTATGTTCCCGTGCCGCAGTTCTGAAAAGTCTCGTACGCACAGGGACGGCATTCATAGGCTGTGCTCACAGCAACAACATCCAACAACATCCATGCCAATGCGCATTAATCGCAATGGCCGCTGCGTTTCACTTTTTAATTTAAAGTCATTCAGTTGGCTGCTACAAACGGCTGTTTGGACTCCTTTGCACTTGCGTGTATGTGTATGTGTCTGCGTATGTGGTGAGTATTTAGACAGGCGGTTTCATGTAGGTACACAAATCAATAGGCCATTAGCTGGAATAGCAAAAGCAAATTTCTTATTTCAACTGTCGGATAAAGTCGACTTTTCCCATTGTATTGCTGCCATTGCATTTGGGTGTAGCGGCTGCTGGTTTTCGATAAAGAACAAGGAAAACAAATCCTGTTCACACACACACAAACATACACTATAAAGGAAGCATTATTTCTGTGTTGATTTTAATGAAGATGATGCCCTTTTCACTCGCTCTGTGCTCTATAGTTTTTGAAAATATGTTTCTCTTTTTGCCTGTAATTATTTTGCAATCTTTATTATTTTTCTTTCGTTTTTGCAAAAAAAAATCTTTTTTGTGGAATATTGACAATGAGGAGGATTATCCGCGTTTTGCATGTAATTGTTTGCTACAGGAATGCGGACGTGCGAATGTTTGTGCATACATACCTACTTATGTGTGCCTGTAGGTATGAGAAGAATTTTATCCCTGACATCAAAAGTACTAGTTCTGAACTACATACTTTACTACCAGTTTGCTTTGATGTAGTCCATATACTGACTTTTTTCAACTGCCAGCAGCTTGATACGATTTAAGGAACTGGTCAGTCATTCCCACTACGGTCGGTTCTGGGTTACACAAATGAGTCAAACGAGTTTTACTCGGCTAACGACTGTCACTTCAGCAGCATTCCTTACTAACAAATACAACAACAACAATAACTAACTAGTCAGATTTTGCATTAGCAAAATGCCAGTTAACGAACTAGTTCGTAGTGGACACTAAAAGTTCCAGTTCAATTTTTTGGCAAAATTCACCAGTTTTGGGCCAGTTGGA
>JAYXIM010013409.1:0-61717 GCA_037575425.1 Anastrepha fraterculus | reverse complement strand
GGGCTTAGTTACAACAAATACAGAACCCGTTGTTTATTCATAGAGAAGGAACCTGTTAGGTTCTAGAATAATACGTAAGGAAGGGAACGAAGATAAACTCACTAAACTAGCATGTGACGGTACGCGTTCTATCGCCACTTCTCTGGTTACTCGCAGCTAAAGAGCTATTAACGAAATTTGAAGACACGGCATTTAAACTAATATATATGCAGATGACATAGCAATAGTAGCAACATATAGTAATATACCTTGGAGTAATTCTGGATAGGAAACTATCATGGAAGCACAATATATTGGAGAGGAAGAAAAAGGCCAGCAACGCACATATGCATGTAAAATAATGCTGGGAGTTACGTGGGGTCCATCTCCTTCAGTAATGTATTGGTGTTACTCAGCTATAGTAAGGCCGATATTACTCTATGGTGCTCTAGTGTGGTGAACTGCATTGAGAAAAACGACACACAAAACACCTATGGAAAGTAATCAACGTCTTGGTACACTTTGCACGACATGGGCAATTTAAATCACTCCTACGGCAGCACTAGAAAGAATACTCAAGCTACCACCGCTTTACCTACATTGCCGCAGAAGGTCTAGCAGCTAGATCTGCCGGAAGACTTAACGCAACGTGTGAATTTACCTGTAAAATATTCGGTACTCAATAGGGTGAAATACAATTGGGTGGAGAGTCTTGGAACAACAATAGAAGAAGAGGAGTGGAAAAGAGTTATGAAACCTAGCCCCAATACGCTTAATATATTTACTGACGGCTTGAAAATGATGGACGGAGTAGGTGCAGGGATATATTGGGTCGAGCTGGACATCAGGCGGCCAATTAAGCTCCCTTACCATTGCAGTATTTTTCAAGGAGAAGTCTTTGCGGTAGGAAAGGCTGCAGAAATAGCACTAGCAAAGACATCGAGCTACTCCAACATAAATATATACGTTCACAGTCAAGCGGCAATACAGGCAATAAACTCATATGAAATTTCATCTAAAAACGTTCTTAGGACCAGGGAAGCTATAGAGAGACTAGCCGCAGACAGACGGTTACTTAGCTATTGAGTACCTGGACATAAGGGCATTGCAGGAAACGAAATTCTAGATGAGATTTCAAGAAAACGACATACTGAAAACTGTTATTAGCGGCACACGCATTAAAGATGGGAATTGCAAACAATGATAGGATGATGATGATGAGAGGGAAACTCTTGAACACCTTCTATGTTCTTTCTCTGCATTAGCTAGAACCCGAATGAAATGTTTAGGAGCTCTACAATATGGGAGGTTAGAATGTCTCTCGGGGTTAGAGCTTCAGAGATGACCTAGATTCGCAAAAGACGCAGGCTTATTACAAGAAGCCTACTACAAGGAAACGTAAGGGTCAAGCTCCATCTGGTACCGCTAAGAACCAATAGGTCTATGTGATGGCTTTCAGCCAGCAAGGTCAGTATAACCTACCTTTTTCCTTCAATCCAAGACTCTAAAGTTTTTTACATTTTTCTAAGGAAAAACGTCTAAAAAAAAGGAAAGTAAACAAAATTTTAACGCAGCAAGTGCCGAAAATCTAAGGTTTTTCCGTAATTCTATATTTTGGGAGTAAGTGGAAAATTTGATGTTTTTATGGTGTACACGTCGAGAGCTACAACATCGTCATCTATATAACGAGTCCTTTATGCATTAGCTCTCTGAAGGATGAGGTCGAATCATCTCAGCACCTTCTCCTCAGCTGTTTTGCTCTCGTCCAGCTGATATTCAGACATATTCGCGTTGAATTTTTTTGCTACTTCTACGGTTCAACAGGTTTAGATATCACACAGATGTGTGAATTCCATTAGTAGCTTGAAGATGTTAACGCAAATGCCATCGGAATTACTCATCGTTCGGTTGCTATTCCCTTCTCACCTAAAGCCTCTTTTTCCTTTTCCCCTCTGTTTTCCTCTGCATGGACGAATTGTTTGTCCATGTAAGCTCTTCCAAATATAAATCAAGCACACAAAGGCTTTAAATATTTCTTCACCTTATTCCACATAATATTTGTGAATTTATTTTTTATTTCGATAAAGGTAAACGGTTAGGTTCTTCCCATTTTATTTGTCCATTTCCCCAAGAGGTTAGAGTTGTAAAAAATGTAAACGATAATTAGAAAAAATTGCATATTGTAAATATTATTACATCTCTTGGATCCCTTTAGCATAATCCGTTGACAGCTCGTTATTTTGATAAAAGTTGGATTTTGTTGTACGGTGGTAGTGTTTCCATTTCCCTTAGCAAATTTTATGTTTTCGCAAATTTTGTTTCCTCCATTATGCCTTTCTTTTTCACACTTATCATTACGATTGGTCGCAGCTCCCTTCTTTCACCAATTTTAATTTTAGTACGTTCACTGAAGAAAAAGAAGAGTAAAAGTACTGTAAATGCATGAAAACCGACTAAACTCACGTAATAGTAATTAATACACTGAACACACTTAAACTTCCGTTATTTTAATGAATTGAAATGCCAAATTAAACAGTAAACTTTGACTTACGAGAGGTGAATATTCTGGAAATGTGAAATACCCAATTTGTTGTTATCAACCGAAATAATATATGTATAAGGTTCCCCATCTAGCCAGGATTTTTCGTACATTACGACATATAGTACTTGACAAACTACCTGTACTTACATAAATTGAACATTACGATAGTATTTTAGCATAAGTTATTCTTTTATTTTGAATTTAGTTGAGTAAATTATTAATTAAAACATTCAATTTATTTTGAAAAAACGCGTCGTCACATCATTCACCAGCTCTTCTACCTGCTTGTTGAGAAATGATAGTTCGCTGCAAAGCGTGAGTTCCTTCAAATCACCTCGTCATTAGAAAGAAAGTTATTTTAAATTACCAACTGATATATAGCGAAACCACTCGGTTTCATCAGTGAGCACCTTGCCACGGTCTGCAATAGTTGCTGTGTTGCGGGCTCTGATTAATTAAATTCATACTACTAAATTTACGTGATATGTGCGTATATGAAGAGGACCGGCAAGAATGTCAATAAATATTAGTTTGGACTTTACAAAATTGAGCAATCAACATTAAAAGTAAATAAACACTCCTTGGACCTTCATTGCCAGCTATTAAATTTCATCACAAATGTTCTACATATATTTCGTACAAGGTGGCGAAAAATCAATCCCACTAACGGAAGATTTATAATTTTTGCAAATGGCGTCTGCCTATCATATTTGTCACTTGTGAACTAGACAACTGCAGTATACAAAAAGAAAGCAATGGAGCGCGTAAAGGTCAACTTAAAGATTTCCATCCTCAAAATCATTGGTTTTTGTATTGACTAAAAAAGTTATTCGAAAACAAAATTGAATATCTAGCGTGCCCAGGGGCGGATCGTAACAATGTGGGGCCCTGGGCTAATGTTACTCGGGGGCCCTGTTTTCTATGGTGATGCTGTATATACTTATCAGAAAAAAAAATCATCTTATAAAAACATCTATTTATCAAATCAAATATGACAATAAAGAATATTAAATTACAAATTAAAAGACCCGCGTCAGCATGGTTTTGTCTGCGGGCGCTCCACAGTTACTAATCTCGTGGTATTTTCACAATACTGTTGTCAAGTCGACACTACATTCAGAGACTTTTCAAAAGCCTTTGACACGGTTTCGGACAAACTTGAATGCTTGGATTTTTATTCAACTTTCGTGTCATGGTTAGGTCTTATTTTTCCAGAAGAAAATCGTTCATACAAACTGTGCACTTCTACAGAAGGGGAATATACTTGGCCCTATTTTATTTTCCCTTTTTATTAATGACATTGGAGACTGTTCGAACTGTTGTAAGTTCTTAATCTATGCTGATGGTCTGAAACTGTTAAGTAAAGTAACTTGCCAAACGGGTGCTTCTTTGGTATAGGAAGATTTAAGCAACCTTGGCGCTTGGTGTATCCAAAATAAGCTTTCACTTAATATAAAGAAATGTTTTCATGTCACCTTTGAAAAAACTCTGAATCTTATTCATTTCCTCTTATAAATGTTGTGCTGTCTACAAAGTGAAGTACAAAATAAACAAGACTGGCGTCACAAAAATGTTTTTAATGAGCTAATGCGTTGGAAGTTCATCCCTAGCTGACTTCCAGTGAAAACTTGGAGACATTCGGTTCAGTGGAAGCGAAGTTATGCATCTAAAGTGGCAGTATGTTTATGTCTTCGGTACAAAAGTGAGTTTCGAACAAAGAGTTAATATCAATTTTTGTTTTAAAATCGGTAAAACGTTTACCGAAATATTTGAATTTCCTTCCTTTTAAAAAACTTGTGAAGAACTTCAAGAACTTTCCATGGTATTCCAACTTGTGCAAAGGTACCGAGTGGCCCACCTTGTCAGACTTTCGAAAAATCTTAATAATTTACATATTTAAATTTATATATATACTTATATATAGGGTCACAAGTATCAAATATGAAGTCGTAATTGGCAAAAATTATAAATCTTCCGAGAGGGTGATTAATTTGGAGCCACCTTGTACAGTTTAATCGCATTGAGAAAGACACGTTCTTGCCGTTCGATATTACACAAAAATACAATCAAAGATACTTAGAACAGCAGCACTACGGTGCCTCAAAAACTTTAATATACTCATAGCCGATGACGAAATTAAAAATATCAGCAAAAATGGTGAACTAACACGAACGCTCCTGCATCAGCTCTCATAAGCACAATGAGACTACCACGACTAAAGTGAAGATAATGCCTTCCTTTACATGAAGATACGTAGATCAAATACTTCAATGGTAAATTACCGATTTGGGAAATTGGTGACGATAACAAGCGTAAAACCATTAATAGCACGTCCAAAGACGTTATTACAGACTTAATCCAAAATACCTTCGCATTAATTAATTTTTCCCACCCTCATTCCCAAGCAAAAGAGCCGTCGATATCAAAACCTGCTTCAACAATATCACTATCTATCGATCTTCAGCCTCGAAAGTTGCCGCGAGCATCTAAAACCACTGCCGAGTAGCTGGTTATATAAGTTGAGCTTCAGATTTTTGTCTCCAGATTCGCTAAATACCTACACCGCTACCTATTGTATAAAGTTTTACGTACCGTCTGAACTAAAAATTGAAAGCTTAACTATAAGGAAGCAGTTCGTTTATTGCGCTAATTTTGTATCACAATTCCAGGATTTTAATTAGAAATTCTGGAAATGCTTTTGGTATGCCGTTTTATAGCTTAAAAGGCTTTTTAATAATTTCTGCCTTCTCCCACATTAGTCGTCAAAGCCTTATAAATCTACGCACTCTTGACAGATGTACAAAAGTGCTGGAAATACAAGTAAAATTAAATTGTTTTCTGATCTAGGCGTGGCATTCGACATTTGTACATTCGTAAATCATGTTAGTCAGATATTGCCGAAGGCTTATGCTACTTCAGCATTGTGCATGCTAATAAATCTACAGCCCCTTGCCAATAGGCATACCCTTCAGTCCTTGATGTTATTTGTGGTTCTGTTGATTGACCCGCAATTCTTGAACAGATTGGCTTCAACGTTCCTCACCAAACTTTACGATTTTACTATCCATTTAACGTCAAATAAAACTACTATAAATTTGCCTCCATTACGAGGGCTCTTACTGTGTTAAATAGTATCTACAGACTGTTTGACCCAAATTTTGCTATGCCAAGATATCTTCTCCATTTTTTGCGTGCCACAATTCCAAATAGCTCTCTTTTGTTCTACCATGAAAGAATAACTTTCAAGTTCTTGTAATCGTAGACTTAATTAAATAAATGAAAAATGAACCACGCCACCTTGTACATACCTAAGTTCCTATTATATATGCATGTTCAAATGTGCTTTATAATTCCTTCTGACAGAAATGTCGCAGCTACTTATTAACTACTCATTCATAATCAAGCGTATTACGCAGCTAAAGCAAGCACTCATTCTACTACTCATAGATGTATGTACATATGTATGTATATATAAGTAGATAGATGTAAAGTGCTCTTAGAAAAATAACGCACTGTAATTGCCACTGTGGCGGCAGTTCAATGAGATATTAAATCTTAAATTGGCTGCATTTAAAAAAGAGTATTAAAAAGCATATTTACGAACAGCTTAAAAGCTAAATACCTACGTATAAAAAATATGTCTTGTCATGCCTCTACTCGCTTTCATATATGTATGTGTAAATACCATATGTTGTTGTGAGCAGTCACGGGCACATAAGTGGAATGAGTGGGCTTAGTTGAATTCATTTGGAATTTATATAGGCCCAAAGCTAATGTTAAATATCGAGCTCAGCTACTGTATCAATAGCACTAAACGGCAAAGTAAATTTTTTTTCTGGGTATTGGACCATACAAATTGTTTAAGTGAAAACGCCATTTCTTTGATTTTCGAAGTTAGCCTTCAAAATCAAGATAATGTTTTCATTTTTAAAATAACAAGTTATATATTAAAGTAAAGGTAATTTTCCGTTTTATATAAATAAAGTATTCAATAGTATTATTAATTAGTAATTTCTTTTTTGTAAATTTTTTTTTTATAAAAAACAGGTATTTTTCGTTTTAAAAGTTTTTTTCTTCAAATTATATGAACAAAGTACATAAGCATGCATGTCAAAGAAAAATGAGTTTAATCATATTTACAATAACACCAATATTTTAAAAATCGACCAAAAAGTTTTTAAAATATAAGGTTTTTAATTTTTCCAAAGTCTGATTTTTTACCCTTAATATCACCTGCAATACCTATAGATTAGGTTAGATTGTAATGGTTGCCCAGGGAGTGGGCCCACTTGGACGAAAGAAGTTTGGTTCATCCTTTGTGATACCATTGGAAGAGATAAGAAGAGGTGATCGAAAAATTGATAGGACGTAAAGGAGAGGTGTGGGGAGGGTTGAGTATTTATGGACTATGAACGGTGACTAATTTGCGGTTGTGTTAGCCGTTTTATGCTGCTGATGAAGTTCATCAGATTTTTGATATCAAGACCTGCTATGTCAGCAAGCGCAGAAAAGAAGTGAGAACCAAGATGCTTAAATCTTAGACCCGCGAGAACGGGGCAGCTAAGGAACAAGTGCTGAGATGATTCCTTCTCATCCTCCATGCAGCTGACCCAAAAAGGACTCGAAGTAATTCCGAGTCTCACGGCATGTATACCCCGCGGATAGTGCCCTGTGAGGATGCCCACAAAATTTGAGAGCTAAGATTTTGTCATCCTCAGAATATCCCTCAAACGCCTCCGTTCCAAGAGTGGCCAGAGGCCTTACACGTTCGTGTACTTTCCCAGGTGCAAAGCCCATCCTTCCAGGAGTAGAGCGCAGGTTGTCAAGCAGATCCCGATCCTCTCCTTCCGCGGGCGCACTACCTACCCAGATTATCCTTATGTCGTAGAATGATACCAGGCATTCCCTGACCAGTTTCGAGTGCACCATAATAGAGCCTAGTGCCCTAATTGCCGCTTGGCTATCGGAGTAAATGTATACCTTCTTAACAGTTATTACGCAGGTAAGTAGCCAGTCAGCTGCTTCTCTGATTGCGGCCACCTCTGCTTGAAACACATTGAATTGATCCGGTGGACTGAATTTGAGTTTGATGGGGAGCTCTTTGCAGAATACTTCTCCTCCAACCCTACCGTCCAACTTCGAGCCATCCGTGAACAGGTTAACGTGGCCCTGTCCCCAGGTCTTACCCCCGGTCCATTCCTCCTTTGATGGAATATGGGTGGAGAAAATTCCGCTTGGACTAAGCGAGGTTACACACTGATCCGTCGAAGGGGGGATGAACTCAAAGTTTCTGAGGATGCTTGAGTGCCCATATGTGAGATTGAGCCTATAGCCCATGCCCCTCAATCTGATTGCGGTACGTGCTGCATGCATGCAATTCTGCCGGCGATGTCTATAGGTACCACATTTAATATTACATTAAGCGCTAGAGTAGGAGTAGTTCGAAGCTCCCCACTTATTCCAATGAGTGCAGACCTTTGAACTCTCTCTAGCTTTTTAACTGATGTCATCCTCTCCAGTGAGTTCCACCAGACAACGGTTCCATATAACAAGATCGGCTTTATTATGGTATTATAGAGCCAAAATAAAACTCTGGGCGAAATGCCCCATCTTTTGCCAATTTATTATAATATCTCATCACTTGATGAAACTCAAAATCTTATAAGCATTGCCTCTGCACGCTGAACACTGAAATATCTTTCAAATTAGACTACTAATTGTCTTCTTCAACTCTGGCTTTTGGTTTTGAATGAAATCTTCCCAATTTCTTCTTCGTATAAAATCAGGGTTATCAGGGTTTTAAGTAACTACTATTAGTAAAAACTTTTCCTATCATAGGTTTGTCATGACCTGTGTTCCGAACCTGTGCATTTTCGAATGATAGTCACGCACCAAACCCTTCGATTACAGCGGTCGCCCATCGGGATTAGGCGAAGTAAAAGTTTTTAAGGTTAGTTTAATTCCAAAGATGAAGGTAACCATATTAACCTCATGCAAATGGCTTTCAACAGTTGTGTGGCTGCTCTTCTTTCTTAAGCAGCGGAGCAAGTGCTCACATTCCGGCCCGACTCAACGATTTCCTTAATTTTATCAAAAAAATTGTTGTGGCCATCGGCTTAAATTTTCGACGTAAATTTTTCCTGATAAACATATAAAAACTACTACTACGGCGACTCCGAATAGGTTGGTGCGTGACTACCATTCGGAATTCAGAGAATTCGATTCTCGGTGAAACACCAAAATGAAGGAAAAGTTGTTTCTAATAGCGGTCGCCCCTCGGCAGGTGAGTATTTCTGCCATGAAAAAGCACCTCATAAAATATCTGCCGTTCGGAGTCGCCTTGAAACTGTAGGTCACTCCATTTGTCGAACAACATCAAGCTCGGCCAAACACCCAGATGTGTTTTTCTTAGAGCAGTGGTTTTGATGATGTGGGACGGTAGGATATGTTCGCCTCTTTCAGTTGTCGTTCGATGGTGTTGATACTCACATATATTCCTGATTGTGCTTCGCGTAGTCGCAAAGAGGGGTCCAGCTTAAAAAGTTGGACGATAACTTTATCCTGCTTTTTTGGCGTCAATCGCTTCAAGCTACGCTCGGAAACGTCATCAATATTTTTGTACACTTTATACCGCTGATTCCACATCACAAGAAACTTATTTGATTTTTTAATCATATTTTGCAGCCGCGGCGTAAGATAATTTCGGCCTTTTCGAATGCGTGCAAAAAAGTACCACCTCGAAACGCTTCGCGTACTTCTCACCCATTTCTGTTTGGTTGCGCTTACGGGAAAATTTCGAACGATACTAACCTGAGTTAACACTGGCGTCGTAACCTTTGAGTGGGACTATTACGCAGCAAAAAGCAGAATGTAATATATCTTCAAGATACAAGAAAAAAACCGGTTCTTTTCTTCTGGCACAGACTGTATGTATATAAACCTTTTTCATTTTTTGACAAAGTCTCCTTTTACACTTCTTCCAAAGCTGTTCTAGTTTGTTGATCCCTTCGAAAAAAATGTCAAAATCAGAAGCGAATGACTCTTCTACAATCACCTCTCGTTTAAATGAAATCTTTCTTCCGCCAGCCATTTCTTCAAATTTGGGAACAAATAGTAGTTCGAGGAAGCCAAGTCTGGAGAATAGGGGCATGATAAACGAGTTGAAAATGACTTTTTTTGAAAATCACTCGACTTCCTTGGTTCAAACGAATGCCATACACAAAGAAATACACCGATATGGCTGAAACTTGTCAGTGGAACCAATAAAATAGGACAAATACTAAACTTTATGGAGAAAGTTAAGCTCAGAGAAATATTTTGAATCTATGAAGTTGATACACATATCTTTCAAGGTTGCAGTACTAAATTTCCTAATAATAATAACAATAGTAATAACTACAAACATATACTAAATACATTTATACTTCTCCATGTATGCACATTTGCACGCAATTAAGTTTTTAAGCGCATTCGTCATCGTGATCGCCCGAAATATATCAGTTACACACTTAACGAGATTTATTTTTAATGTTACGCTATTATCATGGTTTAAAAAAATCCATAACAAATCGTATGTATGTAGATAATTATTGAATTGGCTCATAATTAAGAGCCACATATTCATAATTTTATTAGCCGTATAGTAGCCATATATACCTGAGTGTGTGCAATCGTACATTTAGCACTGCGACATGAAAGGTCTATTGCGCCATAATAAATATTCAATATTCGTAATCATAAAATTATTATAACAAAAGCTCAATAATTGCCTGAAGCCAATAGGTGACATTGAATAATGTCATTCATACATAATATTTTTTTCGATTTTCTGATTTATCCTTAATGAGTCATGATCCAGTTTTAAATGGTCACATTTTTAAATTAAAAATAAGTAAAATAATTGAATTAACTACTTTTTATATATTTTTGACGCATACACAAGTATAGCATCTGCTATGTTCGTTTAACCTATGTATGTTCTTTAGTTGTATGCCGCCTCAGTACAGTAGAAGGTTTTTATAAGAAGCTTTTTATTGGAATTTGGACCGAAATACACTTGAAAATTTACATTTATATTCTGTATATACACGTTTTTCTTTTTTGAAGCTTTCTATTATAACTTGATAAAAAAGTTATCGAAATATATTCAGAAAATTGAAAGTACAAGTTTATTCCTCAAAAGTGATATTATCGCCTTCAAAGTACTACGCATCAACTGCAACGCTCTTATGTCAGCGTTTGAGCTCCCGAGAAATTTCTGGAACTCTATCTTCTGTATAGCCATTAGAGCCGTCTTTGATTTTTCCATTACTTCCTTTCAGCTGTTAAATCGAGTTTCCCGTAGTGGTTTTTTGACTTGATCAAACAGAAAAAAATCGGAGGGAGCCGTATCAACTGAGTTCGATGGCTGAAAGATGGTATTCGCTTCGATCTTGGTTAAACAATTCACGGATAGTGATGGCATTGTTCGACGGTGTGTTATCATGGAGCAAAATCTATGATGGGTTTTCTCACAAAACAATCGATTTTCACACATTGCTTCAAGTAAATGTCCCATGTCCCATAACGCCCAAATAAAAGTTTTTGTTAACTGGCTTACGCTATTTTGGTCGAGTTTACCAAAGCGCGTCAGTCGCTTTTTTCTCATGCTAACCGGCGCCAGTTGGACACACCAAGTGAAGCCAAGTCCACTAATATTTCCAACGCAGAGGAGGCCTTCCTCTTACTGTGCTACTGTATCGAAAATTTTTAAAACCGGAGCGTTTGTATCCATTCGGATGGTATGACGGTATGGTTCCATGGAACCGCTGTATCTTTATTCGCTACGCTATGTCGATGTCGTCGTAAAGCTCATACAGCTCATTGCTCCATCGCCTATGATGCTTGCCGCCGTCAACGAGCAGAGGTGCAAAAATCATACATTAGGACGAGCATGATGAGAGCCTTGTAGAGTTTTGGTTTTGTTCGTCGAAAGAGGACTGTACTATTCAATTGCCTACTTAGTCCAAAGAAGCACTTGTTGGCAAGAGGGATTCTGCGTTGGATCGGACCGTTATCTTTAATGCTGGTTCCTAGATAAATGAAAAAATATGGAAAATATTTACAATGCCCCTATGTCCAATTAGTGACAGTGAAGAAGATTTCAAGTGACCTACGCCTTGGGGTAATGGGTTGAAATTTTCGCTGGTTAAAAAATCAATGGAGCTTAAAATTTAGTGCAATAATAAAAAATATCGAGGTAATAGTATTTATCAGTTTTGTCCTATGTGGGCTGACTGTGCTTAAGCCAACTTAACATAGCATAATAAATTGGTGTGTATTGGTAAAATTCGTCAGTTGCTTAAATGGCAAAGAAAAGAAGCACGAACTAGTCATCATTCTACATAAATTCAGTAAAAACTCACCAGTCTGCTGCTAATGGTAGATATTTACTGCAGTCTGTTAGCACTTAAACAATTTGTGCATATATTGCTGATCTTTATTTCAAAGATTTTCAGTAATTTTTTCTTTTAAAATTCATGACCTTTCTTTCTTCATCGTTTTTGTTTTGTACTGAAAACTTTTCAAAACGATTGTCAAGGCCATAATGGTCAATGTTATACTACTCGTATACCTGTGTCTATGTAGTAAAATAATTATTGCTTGCCTAGTTGCAGCATATCCAAAGTAATCTCGATTAACTAGAAAATCCAATTGGAAGCTGTGGGCAAATGAAGTGTGTGAGAAAATTAAATACTAAACAAAAAGTCTAAAATTTACTGCTATTAGAAGTATGTAACTTGCTGAGCCATGCTGCGTATAAACATTAAACATTTTTTTGGTTATTTCATGGCATATCGATTAACGAAACCGCAAAAGAAGATAGAAAAGCCAAAACGAGAAAGGAAAATGCGGCAGCATAAGAGCAATGGACAATTTAAGCCAACAAGCTGGCATACGAGTAGTGGCCCATTGCAAGCTTGCGTATTTAAATGAGAAATATTTTTATTCGCACTCATACATATGAACGCATGTGTACAACCTTACATATATGTATATGACATTTTTTTTAAGTTTTTTTTTTTTTTTATTTTAATAACGGCGAGAACGACCAAGTCAATGCACTTTCCACAGCTTATGACCACATTCCTATACGACTCTTTGGTCAATGTGAACTCTAGGCTATTTGCCATTTACGCGCAATCGCACACTACTATGGTTGATATTGACCTTGATATTGTAAATCAGTTAAGGGGGAAAAATATATGAAAAAAATAAAAAAAATTGTTGCAACTGAATGAGGCAGTAAACATGTATCTATGTGCGTATGAGTCTGTATGGTATGCGTGCGAACTGCTATGTTCTGTGAAACTTATGGTGCTAGTGCGTATAAAGTCAGGTACATAGAGTAACAGAAGAGTAAGTGTGTTAGTGCATGAGTATGTATGTGAGTATCGGAAAACTGGTGCACAAGTTTTAAGTTTCTTGTGGCCGCCACTGGAATGTTGACACAAACAAAACCGCTATGTACCCCCACATGTCCCACATCCTACATACAAGTCGTTTAAAACTCGAATTTGCGCAGTGACATGTGCGTAAGCGCTTTTCGGTGTACTTATATGTATTTGTATACATATGTAAGTACACCAGTGCATACCCTGCCGAGAAAATCTTAGCTGGTAAAATTAGTTTATTTTGAAATTGAGCATACAATCGGCGATGTGAATGGATTTTCAGCAGAAAAAAAACCTAATAAAAGGCTGCAATGGAATTTTAATAACAAGCAGATATTTTAATTTGATTTTTTATATATGAAAGTCGAAAAGCTCCCAGAAAAGCGTATGCCTCCAGGTTGGGAGCTGTCTTTAAAAGCTGACAGCCTCAGTAGCGGACTTGGATGCGTAGCTTAATCAGCTGCCTATCTAAAACTGATTACTAAAACCGCAGTGGCCCAATGATTCACTATTGGAGAGGAAGGAATAAGTATATACAATATATGAAATTATATAATGATAGGCTATATTGAGATGCAGTTCTGGTTTGCCCATTCCATTCATAAATTTATTCCAAACTTTTTGAACATTAATCAATCTTAAAATTATTAGACGCGCAACCTTATCTCCCTGTGATTTGGACTGTTAAATGACGACGCAAGTCGTCTTAAATGATGCTGAAGTCTGTGAAGTAAATCTAAGCGCATTATATAATATTTCCGTTCCTCGATAAGAACCAAAACTTTAGCTGATTTAAATTAAAGCAATTTCGAGGTAATAATTACACAGATTGTAAGAGACCTCGTTTATCCAGGAACCAGCATTAACACCTATAACAATGTCAATGTGAATTCCAAAGAAGAATCTCTCTTGCCAACAAGTGCTACTTTGGACTAGTGGTAGGTAATGGAGTTGTAAAGTTCTCTCTCGACGAACAAAACTAACACTTTATAAGGTTCTCATTATGCCCGTCCTATCGTATGGCGCAGAAGCTTGGACAATGGCAATATCTAATGAGGCGCCCCTTGGAGTTTTTAAGAGAAAGATTCTGCGGAAGATTTTTGTACCTTTGCACTTTGCTGACGGCGAGTATCGTAAGCTATGGAACAATGAGCTGTACGTGTATAAGCTTTATGACAGCATAAAGATAGCGCAGCGAATAAAGATCATGTCGTCCGAATGGATACAAATGCTCCGCTCTGAAAGCATTCGATTGCGGTACCAGCTGGTGGTAGCAGAGAAAGAAGAAGGCCTCCTCTGCGTTGGAAAGATCAGGTGGAGATGGACTTGGTTTCAGTTGGTGTGTCCAACTGGCGCCGGTTAGCACGAGAAATAAACAACTAGTGGGCTTTGTTAAACTCAGCCAAAATGGCGTAAGCGGTTATCGCGCCAAACAAGAAGAAGAAGAAAAAGTTTGCAAGCATTAAATTATAATAATTTTTGAAAACCTCTTACATGTAACCCTCTCATATTGCTAAAGATTTGCGAATTAAAAAAAAAAAAAAAATTTAAGTTGTAATACCTCATGTCAGCTTTGGTAATGAAATTCTGAAAATTTGTCCACTATAGCAATGCATTGGCGTTCCTCTCACAGCTAGAAATTTATTTTTAAAACACCGCTTAGTTTTTCGCAGGGTTTGTGCGTGACTACTATTCAGTAAAGCCCACTTTCGAAATGCACTGTGTGTGAGTATGAAACTTCAAGTGATAGGAAAAGTTTGTTCTACTAGCATTCGCCTCTCGTCAAGCAATACCAAACCCCCGAGCATATCTCTGTTATGAAAAAGCTCCTCATATGTAGAAACCATCTGCGTTCGAAGGTGGCATAAAACTCGAGGGACCCTCCGTTCGTGGAGCAACATCAAGACGCACACCATAAATAGAACTAGGAGCTTGTCCAAATATCTTTTGTTACTGAAACGTATCACCCTGTTCATTTCGGCCATTTGGATTTCAGAATTTGTTGCAATATGAAAGGTTTTCAGCCATCAAGTCAAAATATTTATTTGCGTATACGAACTTATCAAAGAGCTGACGAAGTGTGAATTAGAGATTATTTGCTGAATGCAAAAGCAACTAATAGTGTTTCCTTTACTCGAAAAAAAATTTCAAATAACGAAAATATTTCCATACGCTCTCTGGAAAGGTTGTGTGTTTCATATAAGAATAGACCAAGAAAAATTCAACACTTCTAAAACTTATCCTTCATTCGACACTAATAAATTATAGATATATTGACTAAAATGGAACTATTCACTTACAATTTTTGTCGCTTATAAGTATTTCGTTCAACTACAAGGTGGCACAAAATTAATCACGCTATCGGAAGGTCTATGATTTTTGCAAGTGGCGCCGTACGATAGACATATTTAACACTTGTGAACTGAACAGCTGCAGTATACAAACAGGCAAGCAATGGAGCACAGAAAGGTCAAAATAAAGATTTCCATCACTTAAAATCAGTTTTGTTTTTATTTAGTAAAAAGTTATTTGAAAGCAAACTTGGATCATTAATTTTGCGCCACCTTGAATTTGGACGAACTGGTGTCAACAAAATTCAACTGAATGCAGATCTTCCTCATTTTTTGTAAAGGGTAGACAATGCCTCGCGCTCGTCTGCGCAGAGTATAACAGTTTGAGAAAAGAAATCGGAAATTGGACAGCTTTGACAAAGTGCGAACTATAAATGCGACATTATTGGGAGCAAAAATAGCAGCATAACATATGTATCATAGAATGGCGTCAGAGGGCACTGGTACCCTGAATAATGGTTTCAAATTCACTCGTCAGTCGTCAGCTTGCAGCCAACGAAATTCTCTGCAGGGTCTTGGCTAGAGTTTGATTGGGTTCACGCGTAAATCAATTAAGCTACGAGTGCAGGTTCTCTTTCTGGTGTGTTCGCGAGGGCATTGCCGTCGGCAACTACATATGAAGGCTATACGCACCATACACGTACACATACATATGCATACGTTTTCTTGTTCAAGGTCGTCAACTTGACTAGGATATGAACATTTAGCATATTTTTAGCGATTTCCGCATTTGTGCGGGCAGTTTTGGCGCAACTGTAGCTGCGCATTCGATACTTTTGCTTTGAGAGGTGCGCATTTTCGATTTAAAAGTCAGTAAAGTCAGAATGCACAGCTCGTATGTTTGTTGTTTGTGTTGTTTTTCCTCTCTTTTATAGACTACCTTTTAGTTATTGAGAAAGGTTCCCATAATCAGCATTAATAGCTGCAGATGCGCATTAAAAGTCACTATCAACCGGTTTCGAATTACATAAATACACTGTGGTGCATGCAATATATATGGAAAGGTATGCACACATACATACATACAGATAGTATGTACGAGTATCCGATGGGTGCGTATTAAATCTGACTTTAGCAACATGCTTCCTTCTCACATTTTAACTCTGCACAAAAGCGAAATCAACTCGCATATCACTCATCATAATAATTGTAGACATTACAAAAAGTCTAACTGCTGTCTATCTCTAAATTTCTACAGCTACATCAAGCAAAAATCTATATTCATTTGTATATTTCGTTGTATTTGCGCGCTCCCCTTACTACGCCAATGCGCTACTCGTAACGTCAAGCGGCAGTATCGAATTTCCCCAGCAAGTTTAGTTAAGCAGAATTTGACTTTCATCATTGCTGCTTATATAGATTTTACGGCGATAACGTTTGATTTCGTTGATTCCGCCAACAGCCAGTGCTGCATACTCGCTCCTGCTAAGCAAACAGCAAAGGCAAAAAGCAACAACAACAATAGCAGTAAAGGCAAAGGGCAACACAATAGCGAAATTGTTAACCTTCTAACTTTTGTTACTGCTCAAAGGATAGCAGGACTTTTACACATTCACGCAAATCACAAATTCACACACTTATAAACGCACACATATACATACCATATATGCTATACATATATATTTTTAATCCGTTGCCTTCAATCCCTTGTAACCGGAGCAAGGCATTTTCTCTCATCTCTCATCGCTTGTTGGCCAGCGTCGATTTCATTGAATGCCTCAGTGCGTCTACAATTTCAAATGATCACCCAGTTCAACTGGGTGGCTGACTGACTCGCCAGACTGTCGAGTATGTATAATTTTGCACATCTGTGTACGTTTGTTATATTTTACAGCCGTTTGTGTGTGCGTGTGCGCATTAATATTGAATTCGATGTATTTGGGATTTGTTGCCTTTACTGAGATGTTTTTTTTGTTGCTATTTGCTTTTTGCTGAAGTGCGCGCACAGAAGCAGCTGAAATAATTGAGATACTCGACTCGCAAATGAATATTAAGAGATAAGCCAACGGCAAATACGTTGCGAACATACCGTGGAATGTGGTAGCTATGACATGACCGACAATCAGGGCTATTCATTTTGCAGTTGATTACTGCCTAGCGAGTGGTTAAATTATAAATAAAAATGTCCTTTGAATCCAACGTTTAGTATTATTTGGTCGCATTGCATTATTTTTGTTTTTACAAACTGCTATGTAATTCCATTGTTTTTCAATGCATTCAGGCCGAAAGTATGCAAAATATAATACAAAATTTGTCCCCACTTATTTGTATATCTACTTAGAAGCACAGCCTAGGCATGTCGTTTGAACATGGCTTAACTGTTGTTGTTTACGAATACAAATTTTTCACTTAGCGAGTAGTGCCACTTCTCTGCTTGAATCGAAAGTAACTAATTTATTTCGTAGATGGCAGATATCTTCCATAGTCGAGGCGGCTTTATACTCACTTTTGAAGAGGCCCTTAGTTTTTTTCTAATACGAGGAACGCGTCAAAAGCCTAGTTGGCCAGTTGGCCTGCGGTATGGGACTTTAACACTGACTAAACCTTCTCTCGTCCGAATTGTTGCTCCTCCCGTCAGTCTTGCTCGTCAGCCTATGTCTATGTCAGTGAGAGAAACTGTCCGGTGTCCACTCTGTGACGGCTTTTCGCTGTTTTCCACAGCCTGCTGCGCCAGTTGTTGTTATCTGAAGTCCGCCTTTCAGGCTCTTAGGAGGCCCTTAATAACCTTCTAACTCACTGTCTAGCTCCAACTAAGGCAATATAGTGATAAAGAATAGTCACATATAAAGTTCCGAAATGTCTGAACCCCCTCAATAAATAGTTGACATTCTGCCTCAAACTCATCTAGTGGGAAGCACACATAGTTGATTATAACCGATTAGGTAGTTAAGTAGCAAGGAAGGGGTATCCAAAAAGTTATACAATATCCCACGGAGCACACCCAACTTTTTATAAGTAGCCTAAACGTGAATCAGCTAAGACCATAAAAACATTCTCGTCCCAGCGCAATAGTGTATGAACCTCGTCTTTCTGCTTTTCCCTGTTAGCTTGGCTTTATAATTTCGAAACTTGGCGATTTGAAAAGCTGACCATTGTCATACATAATTCAAATCTTTCTCTAAATGTGTGCTGGCTCAGGTTGGTAGAACCTCAGGCTGAAATCCTTCAATTCTCACCCGTTATGTCTAATCTTTCCGATCGTTAAAAGCCATTATTTATAAAAGTAAAAGTCGAGAGCTCTGTAATCTGTAATGTTTTGACAGGTGTTCGACGAGCAAACTATATCAAGGCCGGACATTTTTTCTACTCCGGTACAGTCTATGCTACCACAGATCTATGACAGGTTCCAGTACCATTCTAACATCTACTCGTATATAATCTATCTAGGCGATCACAGAGCTACATATGTAGGCGAGCCATTCAAGTGGTGTGCATACATAAAATAGTATCACATTAGTCCGGTCATATCCAGTCCAAGTGACTTGCGGATCGCTTGGGAAGACGTTAATGCCCTTAATAATCAATCAGTTGTACAGGCCTTTCAGCTTCCTACTATCTCTAACTGATATATTCAATTGAGATTTTTTTTATTTAAAACTGGATTTTATCGTATCAATGTTCTTTTATTTCTTTCGGAACCTACAAATTAGGCTTAAGTTTACTCTTGCATGCTATTCCGACTCTTGAAGGCAAATTCAATGAAAAACAAGCTTCATGAATGAGTTGAGCATAGACTTAGCGAAAGTTCGATGAATGGCTCTTTCGCCATTCTCGAGAATGTGTGTCTAGGATCTATTATTCCAAGAAAGAGATGTAAGCTTTAGTGGTTTTATGCGATCCTTTTCTGATGTACTGCGTCTTTCTCAAGTTTTGTACCGCCTGTGTGCCATATAATGGACTTAATCGACTCTTTAAAGCGATTGAATATACGAAGCTTCTTCCATTTCTCTGCTCAAAGCTACGCAAATGGGCGTAAGAACGAAATGTACTCTCAATAAAGCGTAAACAGCCCACAAGCACTGGAACATAAAAACACCATTTTTTGCCCGAATCAATACGTCAAAGTTATTTTTTTGTTGGACTTTCTTCTGGGCGAATTCGGGCTAGTGAAAAACATGCATATATTACTCTCTCAAAGTGGCCTTGAATAGTTCGAGAACCGGTGAAGGAACACAAAATGGACAAAGTAAAGAAACAGACAGCATGTTTCATATCCATCGTAATACCTATATGTCTAATCAAAAAGCGTGATTACATGTTTCGACAAGTTATAAGGGACTACGCTAGATCTTCTTCCAGGAAACACAGAGCTGTGTTTATATATATAATATATATATATATATATTGGCGCGTACACCTTTTTTTGGGTGTTTGGCCAAGCTCCTTCTCCTATTTGTTGTGTACGTCTTGATGTTCTACAAATGGATGAACCTACCGTTTCAAGCCGACTCCGAACGGCAGATATTTTTATGAAGAGCTTTTTCATGACAGAAATACACTCGGAGGTTTGCCATTGCCGGCCGAGGGGCGACCGCTATTAGAAAACACTTTTTCTTCACTTCAGTATTTCACCTAGATTCCAACCTACGTCCTCCCTGAATTCCGAATAGTAATCACGCACCAACCCATTCGGCTATGGCGGCCGCTGTATTTTTTAGTCAACGTAAAAACGTGGCGAAATATGTTTGTGGTAGGTAGGTCATGTTTTAGACGGTAATAGAAACAGATGGGGGCCTATATTGATAGATTTACGAAGCCTCTGAGCAGAGATTTCACAAAGGATTTATACATTTTTTTCGAAATACATTTCACTGTATATTCTTTTGCGGACAACCAAAATTGCTACAAGCCAACTACGAAGCTGTTGACATTTAACTCCCATTTACGGTATATTTTCCCATAACAATATTAATTTTATACAAATTGCATTGCAAATCAACCCCAAATAATAGCAATGAAACGCTTTTAGCACAAAAGGACGAAAATGAGGACGAGTACAGCAGGCACCCATTGTGTGGAACCCTCATTATCTCTTGTGTTGTGATTAACTCGCAAAAGTACATGAAATGCAACGGCAATGCCTTTAGCGAAAACAGAAAAATAAGAGATCTCAAAAAAAAAAAACACACACACACACACATACACAAGCAAAATTCCATAGTGAAAATGCGTAACTACAACATGAATAAAATGATAAGAATAAGAACAAAAGCGAGAGTGAAAAATCAGTTTAATGGGTGCTAGGATCTCATCAAGCAAACGCCTCGAAATCAAAAAGGCATTGCTCGGACTTTTTCAGGCGCTTTAGCCACCCAAAAGGGAAAGAAGGGAATTGGTGGGCAAATGGCAGGCAAAGGGAAGCGAAGTGTAGTACGGTGCGCGATGCATGCGAATGCAAAGAATTGTGCTTTCGAGGGATTACTAAAGATTGTCAACCCCCTTGGATGGCAAAACACAAACCAAAACCCATACACATACATTCACATGCAAGCCAACACTAGCGTGCGCACGCAGGACGAATCTGATGGCTAATCGCGCACGTTGCTGAAGAGCGAGCAATGGCGCGCAAGTCCGTAAACGTTAGTTAGTGACAGTCATGGTTATTTTTGTTGTTTTGCTGCTGCATGGCATTCATTTCATAATTCAATTTCCGTTTGCGCGCTGGTTGTACGTGTGCGTGCATCTGGGGAAAAGAGACGGCAGAAAATCAAATTCTACCACCACCATCACCATCGCCACAGCGCTGATTTGATGTTTATAGTGGCGAGGAGCGTTGCTCGCTTGCTGGCACACCCGCTGTGTGTCGCTTGGCCGCCCCTGCTGCTTCTTCTGATGGTGCTGCTGATGCCCACGGTTGCCTGTGCGACGGGTGAGAAAGAGATGAAAGCAAAAAGGCAAAGCGAATGATGGCGTAAATTAAGTGTGTGTCATATTGACGACGGCTCATTGCCATTGCCAGCCACTGCCATTGTCACACTCGGTCATAGTCATAGTAATAGTAATAGTAATAGTCATAATTGCTGCTGCTGCTGGTCTTGTTGTTATTGCTTTTAAGTGCGCGCGAAATTTCCATTCCAATAATCATTCAGTCAATGCTATTAACCACAAGTACGTGCATGAACACCAGGCGACTTCATTAAAAGGTGTGTTCCTGTATATTTACGTAATCCGCATTAGAACTGGTCCAAAAGCTGCTGCTGTTGCAGCATACACACACGCACAAACACACACTCGTATGCCATTGCGTGGCTTTAGTTAGCACTTTTACGCTGTTAGCTTTGAAAGATGTAGAGATAAATACTTGTCATACCTAAAAACATAAATACACACACATACAAATGCATGTACTTTCGAGTAGTTTGCATTTGTCACTCGCCATTTTGCATATGAGCATTCTCATTCCTGCATTATTTTTCGCCTGCCGAGTAATTAAGAAGACCTTTAACCGTTTTTTGCGTACGTCGCTGGCACTGTATGTGGTAAGTGTGTGTACATATGTGTACATACACACATACATTCCCATGTGATTGCGTCCTACGTACAGTGTTAAGCACGTGTGTGGGATTAGTTCAGACAATATGTAAATTCTCACATCAATTCATAGTAAGTTTCATATTTTTATGAGCTGCCACAAATCCGACAATCGCCGTCATTATTGCCGCCATCGCATAAGCTGCTAAGCGACAATTTTCGGGCAGTTGAACAAAATATCATATTGAAAATACCTACATAGGAAGTTTGCCTTTTATAGTTCACGCCCAATAATGAGAACACAGTAAAATAATAATGAAAATAAGCCATTTTTTGTTTTCCAAAATATTTTTCTTGGAAGCCAATACACTCCTATATTCGCTTAAACCAATTTTCACAGAGCTTTTGCCACTCTAAAGAGGAGCTGTTTATGACTAATCTTCGGGGAAAAAAATATGTATATCATGAGGTGCCTGATCAGTGCTGTAAGGTGGATAACTCATTAATTCTCTTAAGAACTCTCTTGTGTGAAAGCTCGCATTGTCCTGGTGAATGATAATTCGTCTTCGGCGGTTGGTTTTCCTTAATTCTCCAAATACTTCTGACAAACAAATAGTTGTGTATTGCTCAGAATTGACTGTTTTAATCGTTTCTAGTGGTACAGTTGCGACATGACCACATTTTCCGGAAAAAAGGCAAACATTTGCCTTGCGGTATTTCTTTTATTGGATTAGGCTCATCTTAGAATTCACATACTGTCGATTTCCGTTTTCTTACCGGCTCATGTGCATAGATCCAAATTTCGTGACCTATTACGATGCCATAAACGTGCTTTGAACCTTCGCACGAATCGACACGAGTCCATTTTTGGGCAACTGACAAATTATACGGTATCCAATGAGAACAAATCTTCTTGATCAACAAACGTTAAAATGGTTGTGAAATATGGATTATTTGGTTTCACACTAATGTCCTAAGATTCCTTCAGCGCAGGATATGTTAATTGACGCCCAGCAACGATTGCTTCCGTCACAAAACCGTTTCTTTACGACCTTCAGGATTTTCAGCCAGCGCCACTGGAACTCATTTTATATACGAACATTTTCACGGGTTAATTCCAACTTTTGAAAGGGGCTTTCCTCATCTGGGGCTTACCATTCGGCACTTTGATGCTTGGTTTGATGTTGGTATTGGAAACAGCACGTTTCATCACTAGTTACCATTTTGTAAAGGAAGTTCTCGCCTTTCCTCGTCTCTTTAATGAGGTCTTTCGAACGTTGAATTTTGAGCAATTTTGGTTCTCAGTTAACTTTTGAGGAATGAAACGTGCACAGACCTTTCGTAAGTCCAAACGATAAGTTAAAATGCGATAAATCGTTGTTTTGGAGATATTCAACTCCGATTCCATGAATTTCAACGATGAATTCGGTTCATTTTTGATTAATTTACGAACAATTTCGATGGAGTTTTCGGTGATTGCTGATTTTGGGCGTGTGTTCACTGTCATTTATGTCCTCACAACCATTTCTGAAACGTGTAAAACACTCAAGAGCTCTGGCACGAGATAGACAATCATCGCCATGAACTGCTTTCATCAATTCAAATGTTTTGGTAAACGTTTTACCGTTTTTAAAACAAAATTTGATATTAGCTCCTTGTTCGAAACTCATTTTTTTTGTACCGATGACACAAACATACTGACACTTTAGACGCAATAACTTCTACTAAACCGAACGCCACCAAGCTTTCACTGGAAGTTAGCTAGGGTTGTAACTTCCAGCATACTCACTCATTAAAAAGATGGCGCCATCAAAACATTTTTATGACGCCAGTCTTGTTTATTTTGCACTTCACCTTGTATGTCATCCGCAAGTACTTCAATCAGAATAAACTAAATGAGCCGATTTCCCACTACTCAGCGGAATTAAAAATTTCTCAGTCCTCATTTTGTCGAATTTCGCTAAAAGATCTTGACTTACATTTTACAAATTACACCAAAATAAAGCAAAAAATATTGCCTTGTGTTCCTTTCGCACGACAACTTGCTACGCCACATCTGTACGACAGCCTCAAGTGCCTCGCCCAAAGTTATCATAGCACTGGCCGTTGCAGATCGGGCAAAGTTCACTTTTACTAGTCATATTAATTATATAATTTCGAAATCTTATGCTATAGTATTGAATTTTTACCCAAAAAAGCAACGTAACCACATTTCATTTGTTTATTGACTTCAAACCTGCTTATGATAGTACCCATCTCCCATCATTATCATCATACTATAGATAGAACCCATCTCGCCGCTGCTATGGATGAATTTGGAATCCCATACAAACTTATTCGACTAATAAAAAATTAACACTAGCAAATATATAAGAAACGTCGTCAAAATTGGAAATTCGCTATCATCGAAATTCTTATCTTCATTCTTTTTCTTGACTGATATTTAATCTCGCTCTTGAAAAGTATGGAATATGCAGATGAAAATTGACAAAGCTGCAAGAAGATTGGGATTATTACTGAATGCATACAAGACGAAGGTAATCGTGTCATCATCACAAGGACAAACAGTGCAGAACATCGGCCAAAGCCTTAAAATAGGTCCCTATATTTTCGAAATTGTTTAGGAATTCAAATATCTGGTTGTCAAAAACGACAATAAAAACAACATAACGACTCATTTCGCGCACAGCATCGATATTTTCTTCCTATATGGATTTTTCGGTGAGCGAAAAGCCACCACGACAAAATTCATTCTACCAGTTTTTGATGGTTTTAGTTGATCGATGCATTCTTGTCTTATTAGTTCACGTCGGAAATGGTGGAAGCTTGTGAAAAATAATGCCTCGAAAATATTTTGCCGAGATCAGTTTTTGAAGCCACTGTGAAGGTTTCCATCACTCAAAATCATTTTTTTATTTAATAAAACAAAGTTCTTCAAAAACGAAATAGGATCATTAATTTTGCGCCACCTTGTATAAGAAATCGGCATC
Source organism: Anastrepha fraterculus (assembly GCA_037575425.1). NCBI lineage: Eukaryota > Metazoa > Arthropoda > Insecta > Diptera > Tephritidae > Anastrepha > Anastrepha fraterculus. Next base: position 36,951 of record JAYXIM010013409.1, on the reverse strand, counting down.
CATGTAGAAAAATGCGGATACGACATGGCGAAGGCACTGAAATTTGAATGAAAATCGCATTAAAAACTATTTAAAATTAAATCAAATATTTCATTACATATCGGCAGATTTTGTAAAAATATCGAAGTAGATCTTTTTGTCGAAACTCTTAGACGTAGAAATTTTGTACATTTATTTGCCTTTAGCAAAATTAATGAAGTTCTGCGCATATACTCGTACATGCATTTTTCTTCCTTGTTCACTCCTCTCGGGAGTATAGGGCCTCGACAGGACATTTAGCTTGCATTGGTTACGTTAATCTATTTGATAGGTGATTAGCCTGCCACATACATATGTACATATATTACATTGTTAAAAAAAAATTGTGTTTGCCTCCGGTGGTGTTATACTAATTGAGAAACACTTTGCGGGTGGAACCGTGGGCAATAGTAGATAATCGTGATTTTATTATTATTGTTTTGCTTAATTATTTGAGTTAGTTCACTATAACACAAGTAAATACTATGTCTCAAAAATCAAATTTAAGCATAATCACTGCAAGCTAATGACTTTTGTGCGTAGATATATGCATAAAATTGAATAATTAATGTTAAACAGGCCAATAAACATTTGCTCTCTTCCAAATTTTTACGGAAATAATAAATCGAATACCAAAAAGGAGACCAAAACCAATTTCGACTAAAAACTATTATATTTCGTGTACTACATGTCGAACATTTATCAAACACACATACATACGCATGCATTTTTTAAGCGCTAGCCCTTATAATTAAATTTGTAACCTTTTATATACAAAAATGCTTACTAAATGAAGGCCAACATTAATCGATGTAATTAGGTCAACTGTGCATTTGAGCACAAAATCAAGCTGTATTAATATATCATAGTAAAAAATAGTAAATAATAAGTAACATATAAATAAATAATAAATAAATGTAGAGGTGAGATAAAAAGTTCTGAGCGCTTTTTCGCACTTTTTCGACTATGAAATCGGTAAATCGGGATTATTCGATTTGGAGCACATTTCTCCCTTCTTCTTCACTTCATAAATAATGATATGAGTGATCATATGACAGTCTGATGCCACAATTTCTCTACTTGCTCTACTGCTGCATTTAATATTTAAATTGCGCACATTTTTTGGGCGCCTGTGCCACCTTTAATTTATTATTCAAATTATTCTTGAGAGCGAAGCAACTTAAACATGTCAAAGTTTCAAAACAGCATTCGTCTAATAAGAAATGGAGGGAACTATGAAGGGCTATCACATCCTTAAGATTTGAAACGCAGGAAACTTAAATTAACTTTTGCGCGGTTTCGAGCATTCTATAAATTTATATAATACAAGACCTCTTAGATAACGAATCCAAGCCGGAGGGTTTTCATTCCGTACAGTTACACTGATCTTAAAGATCAGGATTTAACTGCAGACGTTGAAAATGAGCTCCAAGTTGTTACTTATACGAGGACCTCTTTAAAAATGCGGAGATGTATGGATGCCTTCTCGAGCAAGCTGAAATTATGTAAATGAAACAGATGTGGGTATCGAATTACGAAACTGACGATGTAAAGCGTTCTATTTTCATTTTATATATAATTACTTACTCGTATTATCACCTTCAATACACACTTCTCATCTATGCATCTCTGCAATGCGACGCGTGAATCTTCCATTATTCAAAACAGTGCTGGAAGCATTTTGTAGGTCAGCTCTTTTGGTCACCTCCTTTAGGACGTGACCCGTTTTCTTCTTCAAAGCTCAAGCAGTGCACTCAGGGGGGAAAAGCGCACAAGAGAAAGGCGCAAGGTCTAACATAGGGATTATATACTTGGCTAGAAGCCCCTTGATGGGCTATGCGAAAAGAACCGCCGTATAGTCGTCAAGACTCTTTCTTCCTCAATTTCGGTTGTTTTTTGCTCTTATTCTTTCACGGAGTTCAGCAATAATGAGGTGTGGTGAGGTTGGCTAATAGCTTGACCTTCAGGAACCCGATGAAGTGTCCGCTTTTCAAAGTTTTATTTGCAAAATAAAAATGGCTCTAACGGCGAGTGAAGGCTTTGTATTTCTTAGTCAATCTCGCTATTTAATAGCCATTTAAATAAGGTAGTTTAATAAATTAAATTAGTTACTGATAAAAAAAAATCGGAAATGGGTTTGACTTTTGAATAAAATACAGTAACTAGCTGGTCAATGCGGCTTTTCTTGTTTATAATACGAAGTACTTAATATATTTAATATTTATAAAATACTTAACAACATACAATTTTTGAGGGGGAAAGTCAAAAAAGTATTTTTTTTCGTTGAATTATTTTCATTTTACTGCATATGTATACTTTATGTTATTTTGCAAGGGAATTTCAAAAGTTTTTGAATCAAAAATTAAGTGGCTACACCATTCAAAAAATACTTTTAATTAAAATGTGCTCAATAATAGTTTGCGTGATATCACATCCTAGCACTTAATTCATTTTTTTATTGGGTATGGGAATAATATTCCGCCCTGTAAAAACTATGCGGCAACGCCATTTAAAAAATATTTTTGGTTAAAATGTGCTCAATATGGGTTTCCGTGATACCATTTTCTAGTAATCATCATTTTTTGTATTTTTTTATTATTAAAAACTAAGTGGCAACACCACTCAAAAAATGCTTTTAGTTAAAATAGTTTGTGTGTATTTTTGAGTTGCCTTCCCACTTAGTTTTTAATAAAACAAAAATTACAAAAAATTAAGTACTAGGATGTGGTAATCTATGATAGTACTTAATCTTTTTTAATTTTTGTTTTATTAAAAACTAAGTGGGAAGGCAACTCAAAAAATATTTTTCAGTTTAAATAGCTTGCATATTACCACATCCTAGTACTTAGTTCATTTGTACTATTATTTACCATTTTTGTTTAAGAGCTAGGTGGCAACACCATATACAAAACATTTTAATTAAAGCTTTGTGTATTATTTTGAACACATTTTCTTTGCATTTCCTATAATTACATTTTGTTGTTGATTAATATTTATAATATTTAATTAAAACTTTATATAATTAGATGGCAACGCCATTTAAAAATATTATAAATAAGAAATAAAAATATAATGTAACACACATATTTTTTATTAATATATTTTTGAATCAAATTTTTTAGTTTCCAAAAAAACATAGGTGGCAACACTAGCCAAAAGTATTCTTGTTTTTTTAAAGCTTGCTTTAAACACCTTTTATTCCATATATATATAGTAATATACGAGTACAACTGAAATGTATCATATCATAAATCCTTAATTTTGCAATAAATTTCAGGCAACGCTATCAAAAACTTATTTTTGACACGTATTTTTGATAAAAAAAGTTGCTTTGATACCCACGCTGTAATACTTAAGACTATTTTATTTTTGTTTGAAATTGCGTTTTTTTATATAAATAGGGGGCAACACCCAGCTAAAATGAGTGCTGTACATGAACCATCTACGCCCCATTGAATCTTGAGTGTGCAGAAAATGTTAAAAGGCAGGAGTTCTTTCGAAGAAATTGTCAAATTAATGTGTATATACTGAAAAAGTTATGGAAAATATAATAGATCTGCGGCATTTTTACCAGTTTTGGCTATTTTACTTTTGCTCATTTAGTTTATTTATTTTTTATAAAAGTTTAACTCATTACACGTCAAAACTCATATAAATCCTTTTCTCAAACTCTTTGCAATATTATGAAAATTTTCACTTTTTTAACTTTTTAATCTGAATTTTTATGATAATTTTTGGTACGCAATTTTAGTATGATAAAGTGTAAGTTCCAAGAAGCTCAAAGAGCGCTTTTATTTTTGACAATTTGTTTTTCCTGATGTTGCGAGTCATTTTCTTCCATATAAAAACATTTTTGAGCGTACTTTGAATGGATGAAAAATAAAAACACTGGTACTCTACTAAAGATTTTAATTGAAGAGTTTGGCATTTTTATGAAAACCTTCATACAAGGTTTGAGAAAACAATTTGTATGATTTTTGTTGTATTGTATAATGAGTTAAACTTTTATAATGAATTAATAGGCACTAAATTAACAAAAGTAAAATAGCCAAAAATAGTAACATGGTTACACACATATTTTATTTATTGTCTACGAGTGCATGCATGTACATATATGTAAGTATGTAGAGATAATGTGCAGGTACAAAAAAGAGTTATAAAAGGCTTTTTCTTGAAAATAAGATTTTCAATTCAATCGGCTGTGGTTTGTGACTACAGAATTGCACAACCGTGTCTGGTGTTTGTATTTTGGGAAATGCAGCTCTTGGGCGGGCATTACTCACACGATAACAGAAAGTGGCAGCTGATCATTCTTATATACATACTACATACATACTTACGCATACATATGAGTTGAATTAAAATAAGTGCATGACAACGCCGCGCTTTGTAGGTGCCAAAGTGTAATTTTATTTACAAGCATTAAAACCGGCATAACAAGTTGCATTAAACGCTCAATAGAAATATTTAAATATATATGTGTATTGCATATATATAGTATATATGTGTGTGTGTACATATAAAAGATAATATTAAAAATGTGATGCATTGAAATTTGTGCTGAATATACAGCATTCATATATATGTACATATGCATGTCCGCTTTGCCTTGTGACGGAATTAAACATGACATACGCATGTGCATACATATGTGCATATGTGGTTGAACTTTGCTAAATCTATAAGTTTAACTCTATTTCTACTGTTTGTACTGCAAGTACAATTTGCCATTTTTATCCAATTTTTTTCTTATTAAAAGGCACTTGGACGTATACCTACATTCAAACATACTTGCATTAATTATTATATTTCTTCTCACCTTTTCATTCACTTGTCTTGTTTATTAATTTTCATTTCATATTTTATAATTTAACTATTTTATCTGCATGTTGTGGCCACACCAAAAAGTTATTGGCAAATAATTACAACAATGCCGCTGATTATGTACCCATGCATGTATGTGTGCCGCACATTGATCCAATTTATAATACTTCCCTTCACTTTCCTTTATTTTCTACTATTTTTTAAACCAGTTAAAGCCTGTCGCGATTTGTTTATTTTTTCCTAAGCGGATACTTGTACTTGAATTTGAAAACTTTTTTAATTAGTTGGGTGCTGATTGCCATATTTGTCCAACTTTGATGGATTTACCTATGCTATACCAACTACATATACATATGTGCCCATAATTTTGAAAGTGGTCTAAGTCATATATTTCTTGTATGCAAGAGTTTGCACTTGAGTAAATTAAAAAATATTTTTCTGTATTGTAATACTACATTAATGTTTTTTCGGCTTTTATGGTTTTGAATAATGAAAATTTATTATTAATGCTAACTTTCGTACTAATCTTGCACAAAGTTGTGTTTTTTTAGCTTTAAATTCGTTAGGCTATTTTCAAAATTAATGAAACTAACAGCTTGCATGTGCAGACTCCATAAATATGATTTCTGGAACGAAGATGGAACTTCGGGACACAGAGAAATCTTTAAGTTGCTATCTGAGCAGAATCCACTGTTTTTGGCACCTAAAGACGACCTGATACCTACAGTTTCATTTGGAAGGAAATTTGATGTCAGATTCCCATTGCGTGAGCAATGGAGCAATCCACAATGCATGCAGAGAGGTTAGACGGATATTTTCTTTACCGATGGGTCCAAGAATGAAATAGGGTCTGGAGCCGAATGGTACTTAAACGATTGCAATAAGTATCACTATGCTATGGGGAAAATGGCAACTGTTTTCCAAACAGATGCTTTTGCCATCCTGAAAGTAGCCGAATGGATAATCGAGAGGAGATGGAGCGGGAAACAGATTGGAGCTTTCAGTGACAGTCAGGCTGCACTAAAGGCCCTGGAGAGCGAGAAGCAAACCTCAAAGATTGTTCAAGAATGTAAGAAGAAGCTTAACTCTGTCGCAAGACAAAACAGGTACTTATATGGGTTCCGGGACACTCCGGTGTTCAAGGAAACGAAATTGCCGACGAATTGGCCAACCGTGGATCAGCGGTGCCCCCACAGGAGCCAAAGCCAATAATCGGAATCATTTCTGCAGGAATCATGAATTGGATCAGCGATTATGTAGGCAATCTACATAAAGAGCGATGGTCCGGTCTAGAACGCTGCAGAACTGCAAAGTGTTTTGTGACAAGTCCGAACAGAAAACTGTCAAACTTTCTACTAAAGGAAAAGACGTTCGGTTGATGGTCGGTATCATTACAGGACACAACGCACGGGGTCAGCATATGACCACAATTAGAATCATTGAGGACCCAGTATGCCTGTCAGGCTTGGAGGAGGCGGATAGCACTGAGCACTTTCTCTGTGAGTGTCCTGCCTTTGCTAGAGCTCGGCTACGAGTTTTGGGTTCCAATGTCATGAGAATGAGTAATATTCGTTATTTAAAACTGGAGGATATTTACAGATTTGCCAAAGAATCTGGAAAATTCTCATAGGACTATCTATCTCTTTCTCTGATACTTTTCTCCTTCCCTCCTTGACTATCTACCCCCTTTCCAGAGCTTCAAATACAATGGGCTCAATATTTGTGGCATTCCTCTGTTAGACGAAAGATCGTAAAACGTAAAATTCATTACCATCAAAAGATATTTTGTACGTTATTGAGCACCCAATAAAGAAAACACTATAAAACAATAATGAAAATGACTTCATTATTTTCCAAAATATTCGCCTCGGAATTTTTAAAGAGTTTCTGCCACTCCAAAAGGCATTGAGAAACGTTGATCTCGCATTTTATTGAAATTCAGGATAACTCATTAATTCGATCTTTTGAGTGCTCAAAAACTCTCTTCTATGAGCCGATACGTGAGAAGTCGCGTTCTTTTGGTGAAAGATGATTCGTCTTCGGTGCTTGGTTTTTCACAATTCTTCGAAATCGTCTGGCAAATAAATGGATGGGTATCACTCAAACTTTACTGTTTTAAATTTTTCTAGTGAGACAACTGCAAAATAACCATATTCTCCAAAAACAAAAAAAAAAATAGGCGACCATTTGCTTTGAGATGCTTCTTCCGCCAACAACTTTTGTTGAATTGAGCACGTCTTGTAACACGCATACTGTCGATTGCTTTGTTGTTTTCGGCTCATATGCATAGATCCGAGACTCGTCATCTGTTTTTGTGGCGTCACGATGTCAGAGCCATGATGTGAACCACTTTTTCAACACTTCTTTGCACCAATCGACAAGAGCCCTGTTTTAGGGAATTGTTAAATTATGCGATATGAAATGAGAAGCAATCTTCTTGATGACCAGATTTTCATGAAATATGGTTTGGGGACGGTGCCATCGTGTTTTTCATCAGGCTTGGCTAATTGACATTACTATGTAACTATTTTGTTTTTGGCTAGACTTAAACAATTTTCATGCTGTTGTAATAGCAAACACTGTCCGCAGTTTCATTAAGCAGATAATTACGTTAAAATTTTAGTGAGCATAATTAGATTAAGGTAACGTAATGGCATATGAATATTATAAATTTTAATATTTTCACTTTTGAACTAGACCACTTTCACCATTATAATCAGTCATATTTTTGATAACTATTTCTCTTTGCCTATTTCCAGAATGAAACTTAAAAACATTTAAATTTACTTATTATATAAAGTATGCCAATCTTGCTTCATTTGTGGTTTTGTTTGGTTTTTGGCGATCACACTGCGCATTGCTGCTTGTCAGCTGACATGTGGGCATTGAGGTTCAGTAGTGGAGTGACAACTACACATAACTACAAAAACTTCTTATCTACATATTATTCAGGGTGTTCCAAGTGGGAAAAGTTTTGAAGAAACTTTTTTTGTGGTTGAAAGGTACAAGACACAAAATAAATATGAAGTGTGAAATATTTTACCAAAACGGCAAGAGTTCTGCGGTATATACTGGCAAACATTAAAGTAAAAGGGCCACATATGTAGAACAAGTATACAAAAACTGAGCGAACATTTTGAGTGACTTCAAACTTGCGCTTTGTTATATTAAAAAACTTAAGTGGGTTATAAAATTGCGTACCTGAAAGTTCTGATAAAATTATTGAAATTTTGATGAAAATTGTCGATTTTTTAAATTTCTTGTACTATTGGGCTATATTTTTTACAGGCAAATAATTTAAATTAAAAAATATAAAAGAAAATAGTCGAAACTTGTCAATATGTGGAGCTTTTCGAGAGTTTACTAGAATGAATCGAAAATTATTTTTATTATCTTCTATGAAATTCACTAAAATGTAACATGCAAAATTTGCACACCCATGCCAATAATCTGTGCGCCAAATCATCGGCCAACGAGGACCAAACGAAAAGTTCGCATCAAGAATAGTTTCAAAGAGATTAAAAATTTGCCAAGATAAATATTCGAATATTAGCTTAATCAAAAGCTTCCGTTTTAAACTCAAATGGACCATACTGAAGTATAGTATCTACAAAAGTAATTGTGGTTTCGATGCTCAGTTCAGTCGGTTAAATTCTAGCCTCCGATTAAGTTCATGATTTTTTCCATTCATTCCAGAAAAGGCTCCATTTTTCCAGAAAAGGCTCAATCTTTAGCATGTGATAGAATCAAAAATCATTCCTTTGTAAAAAAAATATTCTAAAGTGGAATCATTACGTCTCTGTCCTATAAATTTTATAGACAAAAAATGTTCTTGAATAACTGCACTTTTTAAAAGGGCGGATCGCTCAACACAGGCTAACCTTGACTAATTGCAAGCTAAATGAAATTTAACATTCACTAAAATGGACAATAAGAATATAACCTGACTACTTGGGAAACGTTTATCCTATTATATTTATATGGGTGATTTTTAAGATCTATAGGAAAGTTTTTCAAAAAAACACAAGTAAAATTCAGAAAAATGCATGAAATTTTTATTTAAATCGATAGTACAGTCCATATAATTTAATGTTTGAAGATTATTTCATGCAAATGTTGACCGCGACTGCGCTTCAAATGGTCCATCCGCTTAGTCCAATTTTGGCATACTCTTTCCAATGCTTCGACCGGTGTCTCACATACCTATAAATGCTTTAATGTTGTCTTCCAATGCGTTAATTGAAGCAGGCTTGTCTGAATAGACATGAGCTTTAACACAGCACCACAAAAAATAATCTAAAGGCGTTATATCGCACGATCTGGGTGGCCAATTGACAGGTCCCGAACGTGAAATAAAATGTTCACCGAACTCGCCTCTCAACAAGTCCATGCGACACCGTCTTGCTGAAACCACATGTCTCGCAAGTCAAGCTCTTGCATTTTGGGCAAAAAAAAGTTGGATATCATTTCACGGTAGCGCTCACCATTCACAGTTACGTTACGATTCGCAGCATCTTTGAAGAAGTACGGTCCAATGATACCTCCAGCCCATAAACCGCACCAAACTGTGATTTTTTCTGGATACATTGGTAGCTCTTGCAATTCTTCTGGCTGATCTTCACTACAAAATCGACAATTCTACTTATTTATGTACCCATTGATCCAAAATGAGCTTCGTCGCTGAACACAATTTTCGAAAAACTTTCGGCAACTTTCAAGAGCCCATTCTCCAAAATTCTACGTTGCGGTAAGTCGTTCGGCTCAATTCTTGCACAACTGTATTTTGAAAGCTTCACTAAATCCTTTCGCAAAATTTTCCACGTTGCTGAGGAAGAGAGGCCCAATTGCTGCGAACGGCGAACGGCGACGAATCGATAATTGATGGTCATCATTAACACTGGCCGATACAGCTGCGATATTTTCTTCAGTTCGCACTCTACGTAAGCGTGTTGGTGGTTTGATGTCTAATAATGTAAATTTGGTTCTAAATTTAGTCACAATTACTCGAATAGCCGCTTCAGTGGGTCGATTAAACTGACCATAAAATGGAAGAAGCGCGCGATAAACTTTCTTAACAGAACATAATAAAATTCAATGATTTGCAAGCGTTGCTCGTTTGTAAGACGACTCATGGTTAAATTATAGACCAAAGTGAAGATGTATGACAGTGAAACAAAACACGAAACGTGCGTTTAAAAACATAATTGCTAAAAAATCACCCGTTATATATAATTGGCGCGTACACCCTTTTTGGGTGTTTGGCCGAGCTCCTCCTCCTATTTGTGGTGTGCGTTTTGATGTTGTTCCACAAATGGAAGGACCTACAGTTTCAAGCCGACTCCGAACGGCAGATATTTTTATTGGGAAGTTTTTTCATAGCAGAAATACATTCAGAGGTTTGCCATTGCCTGCCGAGGGATGACCGCTATCAGAAAATGTTTTTCTTAATTTTGGTGTTTCACCGAGATTCGAACCTACGTTCTCTCTGTGAATTCCGAATGGTAGTCACGCACCAATCCATTCGGCTACGGCGGCCCTATTGGCCATGGGCAATATATCGCCGTGTTTGGAATCTTATATAAAAATTTATTCAGGAGTTTTAGAGAAGAAAAGAAGTAGGTAGGCACTGCCTATGCGAAAGTCCCCACTTCAACAAACACAAATGTCCCCCACTTCCAGAAACGGGCATCAAAGCGCTTTCTTGTCGTAAGGGGGCAGATTAAGCACAGTCCGCTGGAGAGGCTGCTTGGATGTGTCCCAAGATTGGGACGGTTTGAGTAGATATAGGAAATACTGTGCAACAGGTATCAATTTCTATCTTAACAGTAACTCTCCACAAGGTGGAAAAAGAGTCGCTGCTAAGCGTCCTGTACGACTAGAATGATCTTAAGGATGCCATTTTATCGACGATTAGTTCTATGTTAACGAAATAACCCGCAGTGGATCACCAAACTGGTCAAAGCTTAGTAAAGCAAGCATTAAAATGCGATTTTTTGGCAAATCTTATTTTGATAGTCAAGTCGCAGCTGGGCAGCGTAAATGCACTGAGTTTGAGTTTTGAATTTTTGAACACCATGAGACGAATTTATGTATGTAGTGGTACTAGTGAATTTTCCACTTGTACTACAACACTTTCATTATACTTTTCTGACTACCTCTTTTATACTAATTTGCAAATTGTGGCAGTAAATTGCAAGTTTTAACGCTAATTAGAGGCGTTTACTATCGCCGTCTTAACCAGTCAACACTTTACATAATCATTTGGGCGAAGAGTAATCTGGCTCTCTTTGAGTCAATAACATACCTACAACTGGTGGATAGTGGAAATCTCCGAAAAATTTGCCGAAAAATATTTAATTTCTCACAGACTTTATTTTATTTTGCGTTTTATATTAATTTCTTTATTTTTTTATTAGCTCCGCATCGTTATGATTCATTTTTTATTTCGTTGCGCTAAAATTTTTAATTTGCTTTTTCAACCCTAGGGCTAATTTATATACGAGTATGAACGGGTATGTACAAATATTTATATGCAATGATGCCCTTTATTCAACAGGTTAGATTTGCATCATTTTGATTATCAGCACGCCACCAAGCACTCAACAAAAAGAAGTAAGCAGAAACTTCCAAGTGAACTAATTGTATTACATTTGCTTTGCTATAAGTTACATCATCTTTGAAATACTTAAAAATAAAATTTGCGAAATCTCGGCCTTTGGCACTCAAACTCAGTTATTTGTACATTTTTTCGATTTATAATTCCATAATTTCGTAATTCCATAAATTCATACGTAGATATATACTTTTACATATATATGTACACTTCTGCGAGCATTCAGTCAACTATGACTGGTACTCAATTAACCACAAGCCACACAAGTGGTGGCACACAATCCTCTTCACACGCCCAACAAATATGCCAGTAAACAGACCACCTGTTCTTGGCTCGACACCCGCGGTTCGTATCTTAAGTCTTTTGTTCCAGCAAAGCAGAAAACGAGAGCGCGGCAGCAAAGTGACTTTGAACATTTTCCATTGCAATTCCCATTCTCACCGCTCTTCAAACAAGAATTTAATAACTTTTTTACATTGCAAGTGCGAAGCACTTAAAAAGAACAACGGCATGGCAACTCGATCAATATATCAAACGATTGTCGATAGAACGTGGCAAATTAGAAAAAAATAAAATTTAAATAAAAAATCGCAGAATGTCAGAACAGAACTTCTATGACTTAACGATTATTAAGGAATTTCACTTTTATTTACTAAACACACATTCGTAATACTGATAATAAGCTAAAAAGCTACGCCATCAATATTTTGCAAAGTGCGCCCATTTGGTTCCCGAACTGGTCGTTGCTTGCCGCTTGCTGCTTGTGCGCTGGAAAACGCTAACCAATAACCAGTAAAACGAGAGTACGGTCAGCACATAGCCACAATAATAACTGCAAAAAAATTGTAAGCGTTTACTTTAAGCTTTACAGTTTTGTTGTTATGTTCCGTTTCTTTTTTCCCCTTATCTGCTTCTTTTGCTTTGATTTTATGCTCAAACGAACTTATTGGAGTACTTACCCAGAGCATAGCTGCGCATTTCTGCTAGGGTTACTGCTACGCTTGTTATTGTTTTTAACATTTAGTTTGTTGTTGTTGTTTGCATTAATATGTTTCTTGTACTTTTGTTTATTGGCGTTCCAGCACCCATACATTTAAATACATTTACATGGCCTGCTGCCAGCCACCACTGCGCTGCCACTGTGCAAAAACAATTACTCATACATACGTGCATACATTCGCGCTTGCGACTACTTGTACTAATAACAATAATAACAGCAACAACAACATTTGGAATTGAAACAACAAAAACTCGCTTCAATCTGATTGACTTGACTCCGCCAAGGTTCTGTATTGGTATGCGGTGGCGCTGCAGCGTTGTGGCGTTGTGGCATGTATTGGCGTGGTTCGGTTTTGGGCGGCTATAAAAAGTGCTGGCCATGTCACGGTGAGAAGCAGTTCATTTAAGAAGTTTGTCGCTGTCGGTTTTAAACAAAAAACCCCAATCCTAATCAAATTAAAATCCAACTCCAAAAAACCGCTCACGGTTCGGTACTGACGTGTGCGCGTTCACCCTTTCTAACGGACAAACGTATAGGCTACGCGAAATTTTGTTTTTTTGCAAAAAAAAACTCATTCACATTTGGATTATCACTACAAGAAACAGTAGTGGCAGCAGCAGTTTACATTGTCGCTTATTAAGGATAATTAATTGAGAATTCCACAACGTGAACATGTTTCGCTTCGTAAGTTTCAGGGATAAATAATTTTGAAATACATGCAAATAAGTAACTACATTAAAAAAAATAAGTGTTGAAATATTTTTGTGCGAAATGTAAGTGAAGTGTATAGTGAATATAGAGATTTTTTTTTTTTTTTTGAAAATTATACTATTATTGATATTTACAATAAAATATTTGTTCGATGATTTGGTCTGATGAGTAACCGACTCTCTTTTGAAAATACTACCACTATTGAAATGTAAAAAAGTAAAATTTTACTTCGGTTTTATGAATAAGAGGAAGAGAAAACACAAACGAAGATAAGATAAGAATTTGGTGATGCAGGATCAAAGGGAACTGTGGGTGGCACGAGTATGAGTAAAAATCAGAATAAATTTAATGCATACAATAGGGCATACGTTCTTGAGAGTTATTAGGTAAAATTTCACTTTAATTTCTTGGTGTACGTCCTGTTATTATCCTGCCAACGGAAAACTCAATAGTTGTACGCCGGCTATGCACAACTTTTTCTGAGAGGCACATAGTTTTTTTGCAAATAAAATTATAAAAAAATGTATAGTTTATCAACGTTATAGCTAATAATTTCATTACAACTGATTATCAAAAAATTAAATCAGTAATAGAACTAATTTCGCTAATTGGTAAAAATCGACCGAGTAAAAAAACGTACTGGCAAATTGCCATGAAATGCTTATTATTTACGGGTACAGAGGGCGGGAGTTTAAAAAAAAAATTAAAAATTAAAAAAAAATTAATTAAATAAAAGAAGGTTGGGTGCATTATCGCCAGATATAGTCTTCCACCTTTTTTAACTACGCCCTTTGTACAAATGACTTCTTGTGCTGCCACAGCTCATTGCAATTGAGCAAAGAATTTTAATTATATGTCCATACAATCATATTAAAAAAACAAAATTATAAATTTAAGCTTAAAGTCATAGCAGCCATAGCTCTCACCTTGGCTATAACTTTAAAATTATTAGAATTAGGCTTAAAAATAAAGTAAATATTTTAAATTAATATTATTAAAGATAAATTAAATAAAAAATAAATTAAATAAAAAACAAATAAGTAGTTGGCGCTTACACAATTTTTGGGTGTTTGGCCGAGCTCCTCGTCCTACTTGTGGCGTGCGTCTTGATGTTGTTCCACAAATGAAAAAATGAAAAAATAAATTTGTTAATACTGGTTAGATAATATAGTTTTCACACATTTATGCACATATATTCCTCTTAAGTGTGCGAAATTCTTTCAAAATGAGAGTAAAACAGTTAAAATTGAGCTTTAATCGTGCATGTGCTTTAGTAAGCCATTACTGGCGAGGTGTCATAAGCGCCCTGAGTTAAAATGAAAATTTGAAAAATGAAAAAAATTAGGACACCCCAACCAAATTTTAAAGTGTAAATTTAAGCAGTCATCAGCTGATAAAGCGGTTCAATGCACCAATCTCTTAGAACAGATGCTGTTTAGGCACAATTAGAAAACCAATTATAGTTTTTTATACTCCGCACAAGTAATAGCGGAATGCTGGTGTTTATTTCTGATACTAAAAGTTGTGTGCGCTTAGTTTTATCCAAATTGGAAAGAAAAGGTCGATTTAAGGTAAGACACAGGGACTTTGTTTTTGGCACCCGTCCCTTATCAAACCAATATTTAACATAATTAATTCCGTTGCCTTTTCTCTTATTAAAGTTGAAGACTGTAAATTTTCATCTAAATCCTATGTAGTAAAAGAGTTGTGGTGACTAAATTTTAAAGGTTGTCGTTCTTTCCTCTCATCTAAATTCTTTACAGATTATTTGTTTAAAGGAATAAAATTTCATCAAAATCGAAATAGAACTGATTAAAAGTATTTTTCCCTCAGGGCTCTCAGGTTCTCTACCCCTTAAATTTCACTCATTCACTTCTAAAGATTTTTCTCGTTATAGGTATTAAACGTTCAAAGTCCTAGTGGGTTCCTGTTTAGCAAAATTTATTTTATTTTTATATATTTATTTATTTATTATTTGTTAGTAGTAAGCCGCCTTTCTTGGCCAAATGCAATTTTCCGAATAGGTAGAAGTCACAGAGAGCCATATCAGGCGAGTGCGGTGAGTAATTGGTAGTTAAAACGCGATTACTAGTCAAAAAATCAGTCACAAGAGTGGATCGATCAACTTCCTCCTTCGCGGTATTCAGGGCGAATTCGGCGAATGCGATTTAACAAACGCTTCAAAACGCCAAGATAGAAAATCGCTTTGACGGTTTGGTCCGTTGGCACGATCTTCTTGTGGACAATTAGCTTGGAATCGTAAAAACAAATCAGCATAGACTTGATTTTTGACTTCTCCAAACGCGATTTTTTGGGTGGTGACTCGTCTGGTGCCTTCCATTCGGCACTTTGACGCTTAGTTTCAGGTTCATGTTGGAAACGACACGTTTTATCACCAGTTACAATGTTATGAAGGAAGTTCTCGACTTTTCTCGCCTCTTTAATGAGGCCTTTCGAATGTTCAATTCTGAGCAATTTTTTGTAATAAGTTCACTAGTGCGGAATGAAACGTGCACGGACCTTTCGTAAGCCCCAATGATCAGTTAAAATGTAATAAATCGATGCTTTGGAGATATTCAGCTCCGATGCCATGAATTTCAATAATGATTTCGGTTCATTTTTGATAAATTTAGGAATGATTTCGATGGAGTTTCGGTGATTACTGATTTTGGGCGGTCCGTATGCTCATTGTCATAACCATAACCATAAACTACGCATGAACTCTAGCACGAGATAGACAATCACCGCCATAAACTTTTTTCATCAATTCAAATGTTTCGCTAAACGTTTTACCGATTTTAAAACAAAATTTGATATTAGCTCTTTGTTCGAAACTCATTTGTGTACCGTTGACACAAACATACTGACACTTTAGACGCAATAACTTGATTCCACTAAGCCGAATGTCACCAAGCTTTCACTGGAAGTCAGCTCAGGATGTAACTTCCAACGCTCTAACTCATTAAAAACATTTTTATATCGCCAGTCTTGTTTATTTTGGACTTCACTTTGTATACTAAAGAGTTAAAAATAATAACAAAATAAAAAATATAAATAAGAAATTAAACTAAAAAAATTATTAAATAAATAATAATATGATATCTTAATAAATAGTAAAAAAAAAAATAGATAATAAAAAATATAAAAAAATGCTTATGAAATAATAAATAAAAGCGATAAATAATAAGTATTTAAAAATAGACTCTTAAAAATTTAAATAAACTAAAAAGTATTATAAAATATAAACTAAAAATTAGTGACTTATAAATGGGAAAACAAACAATTAACGTAAATAATGAATAATTATAAAAAATAATAGGTAATAAAAAACACTAATAATAATGGATGGATGACCCCGCCTGTACGAGGAACTGTGGTCAACGCCAATGAGCAAGGTAAACAATGGGACAACAGGAAATGGGAGCGCATCCAACAAACCACAATAATAAGCTAACAATAACATTGACGCATTAGTATTTAATGTATTTTAGATGATACTGAGGAACGCGAATTTGAAGGATTAATTAATTTGAGGACTGATGATGTATTAGGCATTTTAAACCTCCTCTTCCCTTACAAAACAAAAACAAAGAAGTAAATAATAAATAATAAATAATAAGTAAAGAGCTTAAACATAAACCTCGAATAATCGTCAGTAGATCTTCCCGATGGCTTCTTGCTTCTTCAAAATGCAGCTGATCCATTCGCTGAAACTATTTGCGTCTCAAAAATTCTGTAAAGGGTTCAATTTTCAAAAATCCATTATGGTATGCTCATGGCACCAGTGTTATGAGGAGAGAAATGTTTCTATCACTTAATTTCTTTTAATTATCTCAGCGGGTTTTGAACTGAGGAACTACTGCCATCACAGATTTTTTAATGTTAAATTATTAATGGAAAATCAAACAAGTGGACTGTAGATTAAGTTTTTGGGGAAGCTTAATTTAGACTTTTCGTAGACTCAGAGTTCGTTACTTTAATCTTGGAAGGAAAACACAATAAATGCCTTACTTAATCAATACCCTACTTTATTATTAATTACTTGGTATACCTAACTTGAATAGTAACCATTTTTGGAATGATATTGATCATAGAATCTGATTTTATGCTTCTCAATTACGATGAGCTCCACTTAATTTGTTACAAGTGGTTTCTGAAAGCGGTAAATTTTGATAGTTTTGCATTGAAGGCATACAATTTTGTAATTACACTTGTTTTTTTTTTTGTACATCTGGCATTCATAACCTTAACCGTATCTTTACACAATAACGATATTGGTAGTCATCTATTATTAGTCCCATAGCCGTAAGCAGCTGATACTTATGTGTATTGTCATTCATTTGTTCATTTCTAAAGTGCAGAAACCAAGAAAAGATAACAACATGACCAGTACCGAGAAAATTATTAATTTGTTAATTCATAAATATAATGACTGGTGTTTACGCTGCTTAAGCACCTGCTACCTTTCTTTCTATGCCTGGGGATGGCTAACATTTTTTTCCTTAGCTTTCCTTTTGTTTAATATGCTGACTAATAGAGCGAATATCTTTTGCAATCTACTAAGTATTTTAAATCTTAAAGCTTTGTTTGACATGACTTAGACCTAATATCATACCAGCAGTATGTATTTCTGGTTAGCCTAAACTTAACCTAACTTCCTCTGGACTTAAACGTAACGTAAAAATTTGAAAAACTGATAAAAAATTAACCAGTACATACAAAAATTTGATTAAGCGCATAAACAAATCGGAATTTATTTTAAATCTGCACATCAAATTAAAATAGGCGTCCTTGAATCGATGAAGAACGGTTTTAGTGTGTAAAAAATAAGAAGTTCCGTCTAGAGATAAAAGTATTGTTTAGCTGAGCATTGTTTAGGAGAAAAAAATTTAAAAAATATTGCGTATTTCATTTGAAGCATGTTCTTACGTATCTTAAGTTAAGTTAACATCTAGAGTAATTACAGTGTAATTTATGTTGTTGGTCAATTCGGAACTGTGAGAGAATCAGGCAGCGATATAATTTTTTTAATGAATAGAAAGATTTTTTTATGAAATTCCACCAAATATGCATACAAAATTGAATTTTCGTATAAATTAAAACATAGGGCAAAAATAGCTGTCAAAGGTAAAGACAAAGCAAGCATTTAAGCAAACCATGACTTGGTGAATACCTATATATAGGTAATATATATATATATATGTATGATTGGCGCTTACACCCTTTCTTCGTCTTGATTTTTTCCACAAATAGAGGGACCTTCAGTTTTAAACCGACTTCGAACGGGTAATAATTTGGTACGAGAAGCTTTTTTCATGGCCACATTGTGAAAATGGCCGATGAAAAACTAACATAGTTGATGCAATCGTGATAACGTCCTGAGAAGCAACCTCTAAGTTTCTACAAAAAATATTTAAATCTAAGTATTGGCTAACAGAACTCTAATCCATGGTTAACAGATCTCGCTCTTAGGTTCGCTTATAGCTGAATAGGCTCAATCGATTTCTTCATAAGACATATTTCAGCCTTTTGGCACTTGCAAACTGCGACTAAAGGAATTCATTCTCAGACAAACTATTGAGTGATGGAACCAAAACAAATAGCTAAGCAAACGTGGCAGAAATAGAACCGGAAGCGAATGTGAGATGCATACCACCTGAAAGTGTGTGTATGTACTCTCATTGGATGCCTAGCAGGAAAATATGAAGAAAAGCTGGGAAATATGAAGTTGCTGCAGAAGCTGCAAACATGACAAGAAGGAAGTACGCACTGTCTAGAAGCAAGCTTCGGCATGCGGAAATAAATTTCTTAGAGTCTATATTGGCTGATATTGATATGCACACACTCCTAAAAGTTCTGATCAAATTCCTCAGTGGTCTTGAAAAGTTCGAAAGGATCACAAAGCGCCCTGTACCGTTGAAATTAGTGTATGAGCAAATCCAGACCATGAGCAACCTTTGGTTTCTGAAGTGAAAACTTCTTTAGAATCGTTGGGAGTGATTTCAGACTCGATGAAACGAAAAAGCGACACTACGAAGCGTTATATGTTGATATACGTATATATAAAGATATGTGGACAACATCGAAACCAAAGCATTTGTATCATATTTTAGCTATCATAAGCCACTAGTATCATTTGTTGAAATTGAAAACATTGAGGATGAGTAATAATAAAATGAAGAAAGTAAAATATAAACTTTATAGCAATATTATAATGAACCTATAATTATCCCGCTCCTAATGCTGCTTTCGTCTCATTCTCTCTCAGTTTGCTTTACGGAAGGTTTCACTTCTATCGCGTCTAACCGTTAGACTGGTATTTTTTTTTTTTAATTTTAAGATCAATGATTTATTTGTAATGTTCTTTATAATAGTTTTCAAGCTCTAACTCTAGATGTGTCCGGCGAAGCATACGAAACTTTCTGAAAGCGAGCCAGCACAAAACGAGTGCTTTTCAAAAAATTTCAACTTCGAGCTCACTACCACTCACTTAAATAAATTTCAAATAATTACTTACATATATAAAAAAAGTGTCTAACAAGTCACAACTAAATTGTTTGTCTCTCTTTTCTGCAGTTCGTTTTAACCACCTTGATTGCTATTGCTGCGAGTCAGGGTTACCATCAAAATCCCAAGACAGCGGCTATTATCAGTGAACAACGTTACCTGGCCGGCGATGGCAAATTCGGGGCAGCCTACACACAAGAGGATGGCATCAACTTCAAAGAGGAGACCGATTCCGATGGTACACGTCACGGCAGCTACAGTTATGTTGATCCAACAGGAGAGCGCCGAACAATTTCCTACACAGCGGGCAAAAATGGGTAAGTGTAAAATTGATAATTGGGTTACTAGTTACTAAATTAATTAACCTGCGAAATTTATTTGAATTCCATTACATGAGTTACAAGTAGCTTTTGGAATATAATGTTGATAGAAAAATGTCAAATAAAATCACAGTAGTTCACTTTTTTTTAATATAACTCATCGAAGTGGTTTGTAGAAAATTCTATAAAAAATTGAAATTCGATTATTTGAAAATTCTAAAACAATTGAGACGCACTTGCATTAATGTTACATCTGGGGCCAGAAGCCTATTCTACTATCCCAATAATAATTGCTTGTAGGGTCAAAAATAGCATCAGGTTAGGATAGGTTAGCCTGGTTGGCAATAAGCCATGCATAGACCATTTGGTTCCTAGCGATACCAGATGGAGACCGACCTCTATGAATACTGAAAGTAGACATTATGTAGGATGTCAGCGCTTTTGGCGAATCCAAGCAGAGCTGGGATATCCGCTTTTGAGACGTCCTCCATACCCTCAAACAATGGGGATCCTAGGCATTATAAACACGTGTTTAAAAATGCCGGACAGACGCACAGAAGGTGTTCTAAAGTTTCCTCAACATCCTCTCTGCATTTCCTGCATTTGTCTGTGCTAGCAATCCCTATCTTGTACGCATGTGCAGCCAATAGATTAGGACCTGTTAGCATAGTTCTGCAGTCCTCTTGCGAGAGCGTAAGTACAAATTGAGTCAGTTTTTTGTCATTAGTTCTACACATAACTTTTGCTGTTTTGCATGTGGTCAAATTAGTCCACCTAGCTTCCACTAGTTTTTTCATGTAGTCGTCCATTTCATTGTATATAGTATTTAGCAGTTTCGATTTGTTGTTCTCTTGTTCAAATGGTAGTCTAACAGCACTTTTTGCTACCTCATCTATGTACTATTTTGTTCCCCATAATGCCTTTGTGACCAGGCACCCAATAGATATGCAGCCTACTGTTTGCGGCTAGTCTTTCTATGGCTTCCTTGCTCCGTTGAACATTTTTGGACTTAATACAATATGAGCTTATTGCTTTTATTGCTGTTTGACTGTCCTCGTATATATTAATTGTTGAGTTCTTTCTTGTTCTTGTGTAGGCTAGCTCCGCGGCTATATCTGACTGAAAGTAATGAGTGATTTCACGCTCTCTGATTAAGTCAATGTACACGTCATAAATGATTGCATTTTGGGGCGAGATACGTATATCGAATGTATATTACAGAACTAGGCTGATTATTTTGATTACAAAATGTCACTTAAACTGAAACATAAAAATCAAGGGCAAAAGGACTCTGAGGTCGTAGTACATATTCTGCTGCGTTCTAGTAAACCAATCAATCACTTTCGCTGTTCTTTAGAATCTACTAGGCTCACTTTTAAAACGATCGATTGATTTTGGAATTAAGTGTGCAAAATTCCATGATTTTAAACCTGTAGGCGTACGGCTGCTCCTCTATTATGGAAGTTTTTAAGTCGTCTCAATTTTTTTATTTCAAATCTAACAAAGAGTGATTGAATTTGACAGAACTCTCATAAGAAACTAAGGCGCTTTCATTAAAGGTGGTGGCATTAGACCAACAACAACATTTTTACGTTTAGTTATCATGGCAAAAACAAAGAATTGCTTCAAACTGTACTGGAAGCCGCATGGTCACGGCGAAATAAAATAATAAAAGCTAATCAGCTGATTTACCAATTCCCCCTTTAATTGATTCGCCTTGTAAGAAACGTACATATATTATATAATGTCGAATTGAAAAAGGATTCTCCCCATTTTATTTATTTGTTAATAAGAGATCTTTGAGCACTGAGTTGTTAATCACAATTTATTTAAAACATCTTGGTTTCAACCGACCAAATTTTGGAGCTTTGTTAGATGAATTAGGCCGGTGAACGAAAATATAGTAGTAACAGTCTAAACCTTTTTTCCCCAAAACTTAAATGTCAAAAAACTTAGAAACTCTACTAAACAAATGAAATTTAGGATATACAAAAAAGTTAGTTGCTCAAAACATTAAACAAAATAGCCTATTCATTAAAGTCCGTGCAGAAAACTCGAAAATCGGTTTTTCAGGTGCTTAAGTAGTTTAAATAGGATGTAGAACCTTGAATCAAATAAAAACACATCCGACAAAGTAATTTTAGAGACTTTGGTGAATATGGGAAAAAACTGATTACCTGCGCCAACTTTCCACCCATTAGAGATTTTTCTTTGCATGTGATGTTTCAAAATGCAATATTCAAAACCAGTGCCTCTTAATAATTTCATTTCATGCAAAAATATTATATAACATTTCAGCTAAACAACATTAGGTTATGTTAGGTTGACCTGGCTAGTCATCACATAGACCTTTTGGTTCGTAGTGTTACCAGATGGAGTTGGACCCTTACGTTTCTTTGTAGTAGACATCTTGTAATACCTCTGCGAATCTAAGTAAACTCTGAAGCTCTAATCCCGAAAGGCATTCTAACTTCTCATATTGTAAAGCTTCTAAGCATTTTAATCTAGTTCTAGCTAATGCAGGGCAAGAACATAGAAGGTGTTCTAGCGTTTTCTTCTCTCCTAGTTCGTTGCAAAATCTGCAGCTATCATTGTTTGAAATTCTTATCTTGTATGAGTGTGCCGCTAGCAAGTTGGAGCCTGTAAGTATTCCCACGATAGTTCTGCTTTCTTTTCTAGACAGATGTAGTACGAATCGTAATACATTAATTTCGATTTGAATTGATCCTTACCTTACCATTCTCCCAGCTCTGGTAGTAGTGTCAAGTACGACACATCCTATTTCAGGATCTAAGGTATTCAGTAAAAGGATTGTTGTTGTGAATATAGGAATATGAATCCAACGTATTCAGATTACTTGGCTGTACAGAAAGTACCATTTTTTTCTCCCTAAGCACTTGATTTAGTGCGTAATATCCCGGATAGCCAGCCCTTACACTTGATATTCACTACAGTGGACAACTTTCCTAGCTCCAATTATGACCAAAAAGTTTATGTTCCGACTCTCTTGTCAACTTTAGCGCCACTCAGATATGTAGTATCAAGTGAAGTCAAAAATTCTTCAACGTCTTTTTGACGTTGAAATTGAGATAATTGTAATTACCCTTATGCAAATACCATCGCACCAAAAATATTTCCGACTAGTATTTAGCTGAAGAGAACTTCTACCAGCTGCGCTTCGGACAAGCTAAAGGAGGATCCCAGTCTACCAAACTCATTCGCGTTTTCGCTACCTTTAACTTCACAGAATATTTATCACATTGTGCATATTGCTCGTTTTCCTGAAGAATGTCATGACTAAAAAGTACAAAATATGAGAAAAACGGCTTCAAAATTAATAATTTATTATGCCTCCCTTAGTAAATGTAAATGAATTTTTTTCAAAGCGCACTTATCTTTTTTGGATTATGACACTCTTGGTGCCGATATGGTGTGGTCTGCTGTACTATATGTAGTTCTGTGCGCGAATTCAAGGCTTAGAATTAATTTAAAGACTATGTTACGGAATGAGCGAAGGGGATACTTCATTAATAATTAGAAAGGTCGGACAATCGCTTTGCTGAGATTTCTTATGAAGCCGAGTTTAAAATAACCGATCAATCAGTCAGTCGTACAGTAATAATTACTCCTACAAGCACAAGCACAAGTAGGTACAACTAGTCGGCACTTCTATTGTGTTTAAATGTGAATGCCTTTTGCAGTGTCGCAATATATTTCCATTTGTTGATCGATAAAGCCTGTGGTCAGTCGGTTAGCTATTGTGCAAATACTTGTACTATATATAGTTCGCAATTAAGTACGGTGAATTATTGCAGCCACCCCACACCCAAAACACAAACACGAACAGGCGTACACAAAATTTTAAAATAAAAAAGCGGCATAAATAAATTTTTGTTATCGCTAAAATGAACTGAAGTGTGGTGTTATTTCTTTGTGGGCTAAGTTGTTGGAGCGTTCAGCTGTGACCATTGAACCAATTGGTAAACAAACGTAAATGCAAACTATTAAAAATGTATCGAAATGGCAATAAAAAATACTTACAATACTCGTATTAGCATATGAATGGTCAGGCGCGGTGAGTGTGTTTTTTCATGTGACAAAATAATTGTAGACAATTAAAAAAGCTGTATGTATGAGTATTGAATTGTTACCAAGTTAGCGTCAATTATACTATAAATCATAAATTTATTAGCAAAATTTTATTATAAATTATTGACTAAGCCCCACATTTACATTTTTTCTCACCAACTTCTATTCCATCTCTTTCTTCAGCTTCCAAGCTAGCGGCGATCACTTGCCCGTTGCGCCACCAGCTCCACCACAACCCGTACCGCAGCCTGGCTATGCACCACAGCCGCAATACCAACCTCCAGCACAATCCGGTGGCTACCGCAGCAACGACTACGATGACGGTTCCTACGATACCCGCTACAATGATCCCGGTTTCGATCAAAAGCCCGGCGCATATCAGCCACCACAACCACAATATCAGCCACAAGCGGCGCCTGCTTATAATCCACCACCAGCACCAGCATACAATCCACCTGCGCCACAATACAATAACTACCAGCAACAAGCTCAACCACAACAACAATCCTACTATCAACCTACCACACCCAATCCACACCGATTCGCGCCACCCGGCAAATTGTCGCTAAACCGCACACCGGACGGTTTTAGCTACAGCTTCAACAAGGTCTAAGAGTGTACATGCACGGGTGTGTGAGGAGTAAGCGGTCGAGGCGGGGTAGTGTACAAGTTGAATGTGAGCGCTGATAACACTGTCTGAACTATGCTATGCGCGCGGTGTGTGTGAGGAGAAGGTATGTTTGGCAAAGTTGAAGGCGTTTCACTGTGGACAATAGACAGCCGCCGCGCATAGTCTGCATTTCTGTTTTCCCTAACTCCTAGCGATTTTTCATACAATTTATTTCTATTATTTCTTTAAATTTTTCGCATGCTTTTTGTTTCAATTTCATTCTAATTTTAATTTAAATTTGCTTTAGTTTCTTTTAGCTTAGTTTTCAGGATCGCGATCAGTTCTTTTGTTTGTTTTAGTTATTTTAAAGTTTTAATTAATTATTTTTCTTTTTGCTCATAACTTCGTTTTTAATTTTTCATATTTTTTATTAAATTGCATTTCACTTTTCACATATTTCAATTTCTCGAGCTTTTGTTTCCTTTACATGAACGTTCACTTTGTGATATCTAAAAAAAAGTAATCGCATAAAATTGTTGCAACAATTCCTTCAGGTTACTTTTAAATGTAATTTATTTGTGCTTCCTTTTAATTTGTGTATTTTGAATTTTGTTTAATGCAAATGTGTCAAGTTTAAATAAAAAAAATGTTTTATTGTGAATATTAAATAACAAAAATTATTTCATTGTTATATGCTCGTATAGGGCGCAAGAATAGTGCATTCGCAACTGGTGAGGGAATGCCTAGCTTCACTTTCGGTCGCATCCGAATTCTTTAACATGAAGCTAATTTAGGGTTCCTGGTCATAGCAACTTTGCGAGAAACTGCGAGGCGGATGATCTGGCCAGACAAGGGAGCTGTGAGGTTTTTCCCCGCGAATGGAGAGGACTCGGATCCTCTTGACCATCTGCGGTGTGCTCCTGGAAAGATGGGACTCGCGTCAACTTCGCGAATGCTGGGCAAGTACACAAACTTGTAAGGTCGCAAAATCTTTCTGGCCACGTGTGGACTACAGGCGTTCGATAGATCTTCTGAGATTGACAAAATCTCAGCACTCGAATTTTGTGGGTGTCTCACAGGGCACTATCTGCGAGGTGTGCATTCTGTGAGACTTGAAACTACTTCGAGTCCTTTAGTCAGCTATGTGGTGGGTGAGGGGGAATCTCTCAGCACATTCTCCGTAATTCCTAATTTTGTTTATATTTTCTTTATAAACTCTTTTAAAACATCAATGGACGCGAAATTCGTTCAGAAACGTGTGAGCGATTTTTGAGGCCTCCGAAAATTGTTTTCGGTTAAAAAAAAAAAAAAACAGATTCTTCTTGCATTGGTAAAAGAACATAATAGACCCTAATTGTACAAATATTACATAATAAAATAAAAAAAAACAAAATGTATGTTAAATGAAGCTGAAGCGCCTTATACTCCAACAGATGTTAAAGGACAAAAATAAAAACCATAACTGAACGGTATACACCTGCCTTCCCTTAAACGAGGTTACATACCAGGTGAGTCCAATCTAAACATTTACAAGGTGACGCAAAATTAATCATCCATTTTGTTTTTAAATAACTTTTTTACTAAACCAAAAAAAGAAAAAGGCTTTGAGTTATGGAAACCTTTATTTTGACCTCTACGCGATCCTTGGCTTGTCTACCTCACAAGTGTCAAATATGATTGACGTACGACGCCATTTGCGAAATTTATAAATCTTGCGATAGGGTGATTAGTTTTGCGCCACCTTATATGAATGTATAATTAAATCAATAATTACCAATATGAAGTGAGTGACTATGTAGGGATAAGTTTTGACTTTTTTTTGCCTAATCAGTTTTATTTTTTTTCTTTTTTTTCAAAAATATATTTCATTCTAAAGGGTGGTTAAACTTTAAGGGCCGATGTTGAATGTGAACCACACCTAAACGTCAAGCTTTTTCTGCAT
The DNA here is from genome assembly GCA_037575425.1 of Anastrepha fraterculus. Taxonomy (NCBI): domain Eukaryota; kingdom Metazoa; phylum Arthropoda; class Insecta; order Diptera; family Tephritidae; genus Anastrepha; species Anastrepha fraterculus. The sequence goes on along the minus strand of JAYXIM010013409.1, from coordinate 10,317 downwards.
TTCATTTGACATTTTCCAATTTTAGACTAATTGAATTTGAACCATGGAAAGATACACAATCGAGCAACGCGTTAAAGTTATTCAGGCTTATTATGAAAACGGGCGTTCAAATCAAAATGCATATCGCGCACTTCGTGATTTTTCGGTCAATTTAATCGTCCAAATGTGCGTAGAATCGGAAAATTTGTGCAAAAGTTTGAGCAAACCGGGTCTGTAGGAGATGTAAAAACACCAGTGCATGCTCGTACTGCAGAAAATATTGCTGCTGTTCGCGATAGTGTGGTTGAAGAGCCGTCCACTTCAACTCGTCATCGTGCCCAACAATTGCACCTCTCACGCTCGTCGTTGATGAACATTATGCATAAACACTTGCATTTACACGCTTACAAGGTGCAATTGACTCAAGAAATAAAGACTCTTCACAATTTCAATGGTCAGAATGGTGGCAGGAAATGGCAACAGTGAATTACCAATTTTCGAAGAAAATCATCTTCAGTGATGAGGCACATTTTCACCTCAGTGGATTCGTCAACAAGTGGAATTGCCGCATTTGGGCGAATGATAATCCAAGAGTGATTGCCGAAAAACCAATGCACCCACAAAGAGTGACTCTTTGGTGCGGTTTATGGGCCGGCGGCATCATTGGGCCGTATTTTTCCCAAAATGAGACCGGTCAGGCAGTTACTGTGAATAGTGTTCGCTATCGTGATATGATAACGAACTTTTTATGGCCCGAATTGGAAGATATGGATGTGGACAACATATAGTTTCAACAGGACGGTGACGTGTCACACAGTAGTAGATGGCACGCTCTAATGAATCAGATCTTTTCACTATTCCAGAAGCAGGCCGTTGACAGATGGACTATAACGGGTACCTGCAAAATAATTAAAAAAATGGCCCAATTTCAACAAATTCAAAACTGACGAGTTGTTAAGAAAGCCACAAGCAAACATATTTATAATTACGTCAACAATAACCGGCCACTGTCTTTGGGAGACCATGCCAGGAAAATGGAAACAAGCGAGTAATGTTAGAAACAAATTAATGGTGTCCGCAACCTGTTTTCGCCTGAGAGGACCCCAAACAAATGTTTCGTGGAATTTTTTTATGAATCATTTAGACACTCCATCGTCTCTACAAACTTAATATTTTTAAGTTTTTTAAATAAAAAATTTTCAAATTGATTGCCCAGTTAGAAACTTTGCATTGAAATATTTCACAAAACGATGCGCCATTCAATTTCATTATAAGCTCATAAAGACAATATTAATGATAAATGCAGTTTAACATGAGTTTTTCCGGGTAATTTAGATGAACTTGAATCCAAAGTAAAAAAAATCAGTTCATTATTAACTCCAACTGTGACGTTTAGAAACAAAATCACAGGTGGTCCAATATTCTACAGCCAAAGCTCTGCCTTGCCCCAGCGTTACTCGTATTAATTTCTGAAATTGCAAGCACATATTTGTGTATAGACCAACTTATTACGAAGCAGCAGTGCAACATTATTACATAGTATCATGTAAATGTTATTAAAATATTTCTACACCAACAATACGCAATTAACCTTCACAACTGCATTTTTTCCGATTACAAAGTGCGCTCTAATTAGCTGGATAGTTAACCGATTTGGAGCTTTCGATAGCAAAAGTGTACTTGTGTTGGGTAGAAGCGATTTCGGGGCGCTCAAATTACAATAGCGGGTAATTATATGTATTACAGAAATATGTATGTATGTAAATATTTTAATTGTTATTCGTATAGGTTGCGTTTGCATTTGGTAACTGTGGAAATAATTGAATATACAAACATTCATAAATACATAAGTACATAATTACATACACATACGTACATTCTATATACATAAATATATTTATACATAAATACATACACACATACATACATAAACACATATGTGCGTATATTGTATGTATTGTTTAAATGCTGAAAACTGAACCACAAATGTCCACACCCACATGAATTCAGTAACCAAGTCAGACCACATTGCCCAAGTTGATCTTAGATGGAGGCAGCTGCGTTGTTGGCAAAACTTACGCTGAGCCAGCTATGTTTGTGTAATGTAGCACACACACATACAGACATGTATATACATATTTATTATTTATATATATCTGTGCATGTCTGCAAAGCGCGATAAATACAATTTACTTCTACCTATAAGGCACTCTGCGTGGGTTGAGCCGGAAAATCGCAACTTTTAGATTTCATGTCATTTTGCACAATTCAGATTTTTCACACAACGTTCACCTCACAATTTAATATTTATTTTTTGCTGCCATTTTATGTTTAACTCTTAGTATTTGTCGTTTTTGTGTTTGCCATTGTTTTATTGCATTGGTCGTTTTGCGTTGCAAGTTGCACCTGACATGTGTACGTGTATATAAATATATATATTTTTTACCCTAGCACAATCAATTTCAATTGAAACTTTAATTTTATTATTTTTTTTTCAATATTTTTTTTAACATTGTTTTTTAAATTTTTTTCAACATCAGCGAAAAATATTTCTAGCTGATTTTTATAGTAATTTTTATATACAAATTCAGGAATGTATGTATGCAAATAAAATAAGAAAAAATAGCATACGGTACATCCCTGCAGGAAAAACTACTACCAGTTCACTTTTCAGCTCAACCAGTTCCAGTTGGAGACCAGTTGAAATATTAGTTTGGGGAAAAAGAAATGTACTGATCGATAACTCGTAAAGTATCGATCCAACAATTTTAAGTTTATACTCGTTTCTTTTGTTGTTTTTTGTTTGTTCCATTCAGTTGTGAGTTACTGGGTGTTAACAATGGAAGTCAACAAAGAGAACAATTGGTACATTTTACAATTTTTCTTTCATAAAGGCGAGCCAGGCCCCTGAAATTGTGAATGGTGATTATGGTGCCGATACTGTAACAGCTAATTAGGTGGAATTTTGGTTTCGTCGATTCCGTTCAGGCATTTTGGATGTTAAAGAAAATGTCGATAAAATCGGCGAACGAGTCGAAGTTGACCGGACCAGAAGCTAAAGATCGACCATAAAACAGTGTTAAACCATTTGCGCGAAAATTTACGTAAAAAATAATGGATATTTTCTCCACAAACTAATATTATAAATCCGCGCCTCAAATCTTACTGACTTGTGATGTGAATTTACATATAAAAAATTAATTTCAAGCAAATATTTGTGAATTGATGCTTTTATTTCACAGACTTAAATTAGTGATTTTCAAATAAATATATTCAGTATGAGTATTTACAAGATGGCACAAAATTAATCACCCTATCGGAAGATTTATAATTTTTCCAAATGATGCCTTCGTATGTTAATCATATTTGAAATTTGTGAACTAGATAGCTGCCGTATACAAACAGGCATGCAATGAAGCGCTTGAAGAATAAAATAACTCAAAATCTTTTTTGTTTGTTTTACTTAGGAAAAAAATTATTCAAAAACAACATTGGATGATTGATTTTGCGCCACCTTGTATAATTTTTTTATTTATAAATTATTTATTTTTAGGTTTTCATCACCCAAAATAATTTTTTTATTTTACTTAGTAAAAACGTTGTTCCTGATTGTATGATTCATTTATTTATTTATTTATTTATTTAATGTCTAACATAATTCAGAACAGACATTTAAGATATAAATTTCAGAACTAAAATACAAATTTACAATATTTAATAATGAACAGTGTAGAAAACTTAAATTAACAACATAAGAAACCATTAAATTGCTAAAAATATATAGAAGTTATTAACAAAGTTAATACTCAAGAAACTAAGATAACAAATATATACTAGGTATTATTTAGATTATTACACCCAAAAAGGGTGTACGTGCCAATTATATATATATATTGTTTAGATTTCTTGCATAGAAAGTAATTTTTAATTGCGTTTGAAATACATGTTTGGCCCTAGAAAAGTCTAAATCCAAAAGGGAGGCGAGATAATTAAGGTCAGACAACGTTCGCACGAGAGGCGCTTTGGCACTGTCTTCTTTCTAGAAGGACCGGGCAGTCAATTTGTCTATTAATGAGATCAAAGATAAGTGATACTGCCTGAAAAATACCTCTGGCACTTAATGGAAAGAGGCTAATCAAACGACTGCGAGATTCGTATGATGGTTTCGAGTCTGAGAAATTGAGTGAATGTAGAGCGAAACGCACAAAGATTTTTTGAACCCTCTCAACTCGATTTATATGGACTGCATGATAAGGTCTCCAAATAAAAGAGGCATAATCTAATTTGGACCGAACAAATGCGGAGTATAATACCTTAAGATTATATGGGTCAGTGAAGTGCGATGAGTGACGTCTAACAAAAGCGAGCATAGCGAGAGAATTGGAAACGGCATAATTTAGGTGCATGATAAAATTGAGTTTTGAATCAAAGAAAACCCCTAAGTTTTTTATCACTTCAGACGAAGCAAGATATGTATACTTGATATGATAAGAGGTATAAAGGGGGTTTTGAAGCTTAGAAAATGAGATTTTGTGACATTTTTCAATATTAAGAAATAAACGATTCATAATGCACCAGGAAAATAAATTATTTAATATTATTTTGCGCCACGTTGTACTTATTGGTATTATTCAGTAAAAAATGTATTCAAAAACAAAATTGGATGATTAATTGTGTGCCAATTTGTACTTATTTTTTGTTATTCAGTAAAAAAATTATTCAAAAACAAAATTCGCTGATTAATTTTGCGCCACCTTGTATAATATTTTATTTAAGTCAAAATAACGATTTGCATCACTCAAAATTTTTTTTTTATTTTAGTTAGTAAAACAAAATTGGATGATTGATTTTGCGCCACCTTGTATAATCTTTTTATTTGTATATTATTTATTTTTAGGACAGAATAAAGATTTTCATCACTCAAAATATTTTTTTTTATTTTAGTTAGTAAACACGTTGTTCAAAAACCTAATTGGATGATTAATTTTGTGCCACCTTGTACTTATTGTTGTTATTTAGTAAAAAATATATTTAAAACAAGATGATTAACTTTGCGCCACCCTGTAATTTTTGGTATTATTCAGTAAGAAATGTACTCCAAAATCAAAATTGGATGATTGACTTTGCGCCACCTTGTATAATCTTTTTTTTTGTATATTATTTATTTTCAGGTCAAAATAAAGATTTTCAAAACCCAAAATAATTTTTTTTATTTTAGTTAGTAAAAACGTTGTTCAAAAACCTGATTGGATGATTAATTTGCGCCACCTTGCACTAACTAGTATTATTCAGTAAAAAATGTATTCAAAAACAAAATTGGATGATTAATTGTGTGCCAATTTGTACTTATTTTTTGTTATTCAGTAAACAAATTATTCAAAAACCTGATTGGATGCTTAATTTTGCGCCACCTTGTATAATATTTTATTTAAGTCAAAATAAAGATTTGCATCACTCAAAATCATTTTTTTTTATTTTAGTTAGTGAAAATCAAATTGGATAATTGATTTTGCGCCACCTTGTATAATCTTTTTATTTGTATATATATTATTTTTTTTAGGTCAGAATAAAGATTTTCATCACCAAAATAATTATTTTTTCATTTTAGTTAGTAAAAACAAAATTGGATGATTGATTTTGCGCCACCTTGTATAATCGTTTTATTTGTATATTATTTATTTTTAGGTCAAAATACAGATTTTCATCACCCAAAATATATTTTTTTTTATTTTAGTTAGTAAAAACGTTGTTCAAAAACCTGATTAGATGAATAATTTTCCACCTCCTTGTACTTATTGGTATTATTCAGTAAGAAATGTATTCGAAGCCAAAATTGGCTGATTAATTTTGCGCCACCCTATACTCATAAAAAATGGTCTAATCAACGCGATGCAATGGTTCGTCCATAGAGCAGCCTTAAATTTCCTTATTTACAATGATTTTACTCCTGGAATTATTCTAGTCCATGCCCAACTGGCATGATTTCTTCTATTAAATACCAGTATCTGAATTAAAATGCTCCCATACGAGATTTGCTTTTCCCTGCAGGGTTGTTACAACACAGAGTATGTAAGAGCACTCACACATACACATCTGCATTCTAAACGTGTACACAATTAATACACCCAACTATCCATAAACTAATAGTGCGCGCTGCATAGAGATTGTTGATTGCAAAAGTCAATTGCCAATCCCCGACTTGGTTAAGTTCTTTCCAAGTCGATTTCCTCCAGCGAATTCTTTCTTACTCTTCATGCAGCCGCTAATGTTGGTTAGTTGTTAATTTATGCAATTTACTTAAGTAATATAAATACGTAGCAATAACCTGGCTATTTGCAATTCAATTGTACAAGTGCAACACTTCAAAGTGCAGATACAAACAAAAGTGTGCATACGCGCGCACAAATATATTTACGTTGTTTTCCTCATTACATATCAAAGCAAAAAAAATATATATTTTTTTTCATCACATATTCATGAGTAAATTTACTTTCAAGGTCGCCATTGTTTTTAAAGTTTTTTCCATTTCGTCTGGCATGCTTTCTGTTTCTTGTTTATGTATTTTGCTGGCAGTAAGTCACTACTTTGGTTAGGCCATGCCTGCGGGCAGTGTTTGAATCCATTAATCATATGAGTAGTTATTATGTGTGGGCTGGTAAGTACTTCTCTCTGTGCTATTGCATTTTTTAACAGTGAACAGTTAAACTCTACATGTTAAATTTTTTAACAGACAGTAAAAGTTTAAAGGTAATGCTAAAGTGGACAGATGATGTTTCTTAATTAGTTGTAATGGGTGCATTCTCTCAGTAATCAGAATATTTTTATATATTAAATGCAAGAGAAACATCCTATCGGAAGATTTGTAATTTTTGCAAATGGCGTCGTACATCAATCATATTTGACAGTTCACAAAGACAGCTGCAGTATACCAACAGGCAAGCAATGGAGCGCATAAAGGACAAAATAAAGATTTCCATCACTTAAAATCAGTTTTGTTTAATTTAGTAAAAGTTATTTGAAAGCAAACTTGGATGATTAATTTTGCGCCAACTTGGACAATTTTTTGCCACTACTTAGTATAATGAATACCGCAGCATATTTAATTCAGATTTTCTTTCAACTAAAACGAAGTGAATGACAGTGGTTCCTAATCGACTGCGTTTTAAAAACTTCAAGTCGATCGGATCAGAATTGACGAAGTTATGAATATTTGAGCGTCCGTTGCTTCAGGCCAATTTTCTACACCTAATCGACTTAAAGTGTTTTTCTGAAACTGGTTATTTTTGGGGCCCGTATATGTCGTATGGCCGCTATAGCCGAATCGATTGTTGCATGACTACCATTCGGAAGTGCATAGGTTCGAATCTCCAGGCATGAAACACCAAAAACCTGTTTTTTTCTAATAGCGGTCGATCTTCGGCAGACAATGGCAAACCTTCGAGTTTAAAAAAAAACAGTCTCAAGAGTCTTCTCACAAAAAATCATTTGCCGTTCGCCCAACATTTGTGGAAAAACATCAAGGCGCGCACAGCAAATAGGAGCATAATCTCGGCCAAACGCTCAACAAAGGGTATACGCGTTAGTTAATGTTAGTTTGGGGAAAAAGAAATCCATATGTTCTCGGTAGATGGCTGGAGTGATCGATAGGTCGTAAAGGAGCGAGCAAACAATTTGAAGTTTAAGCTCGTTGTCAAGGTGACATTTCACACACACCTTATAATAAATTGCAATACAGTAGAGCGTCGATTATCCGAAAGACGGTCATCCGAAACGTCGGTTAACCGAAAGGAAACATGACGCCTTTTTCGGATATAAAGAATAAAAAAAGTATGTACAAATGAAATAGAAAAGTTTAATAGAAATGTCTCAGAGAGCGACGCAAGGGAACATCATAATTTTGGCATTTTCCGTGTCTTCATCGATAGCGTGTTATATTTAGAACATGACTCTTAGGTATTGACAGCGTTGTACATATATACATACTTGCTTTCTGTCACGCGCTTTATGAATTTAAGTTAGTATCGCAGTTCCTAAATATAACAGCGTCGGTGGTATTAACGTTCCGCGAAACGAACGCGCATGGAACGCGTATCCGACGCCGACAGTTTGGTTTGGGCAATCTCTCATTAAAACACGAGCGGCCGGCAGAAGTACGGATCCGTCTATTCAGTTTGTTTCTCTATTGACGTTGACTGACTTCAGTGTTGTTTTGCACAGGTTCAAGTTCCTGAAGATGACGACGATGAAGACGAAATTAGTGATGACATCGTCTACGCTGAAAAATGTCTGTCCAATGAAGAAGCCTTTAAATGCTTTGAGACTGCTATTAAATGGTTGGAACTCCAAGACGAATGCGATTCTGTGCAGTTGCTGTCTTTAAAACGTTTATCCGAAAAATCGATTATCCGAACACCCTCTGCACCAATTGTTTCGGATAATCGGCGCTCTACTGTAGTTGTATTTGGCTACTCTTCTCTTGCCTAACACAAATGATGTTGTTTTTGTTGCTCGTTATGTGAATTTGTTTGCCTTAACACGCTTGTGTATATAAGAATATTTTCCCTAACCTCGATAAAATATACAAGTAACATTATTGTGCGCTTATAATTATGCAACGGGGTAGTATTAAGCTGTTTCCATAATAAAGAGTTCAAAGTTTGCTCTGCGCTTGCGGTTGGTGACACCCTGCACTTAATTTGCTATAAAAGACCATCCGTGCTGCCTACTTTTAGGCGCAAAATGTTTTCATAAGTTTAGTAAGTAAAAACGTATACGCTGCGTGAGCTAAGTAGCCAAAACAAAAAATTTGTGCATGATTATTTGACAACTCGTTTGAATGCATTGGTTGACAACTTTCATTAAGTCTCATTAGAAAATAAAAATTTTGTGCGATATAAAATAATAAAATTAAGAAACCAATGTTGCAAAATTCGGGAGCTGACAGTAAGTGCACTAAGAGCAGTAAGTGAGCTGACTCGATGTTGTTGATTTTATATAGTGTTGAAATCTTAGTATTGGCCAATCTAAAATTTCGCTCGAGATTGGATGGTTATGGGTGGACAATTCTTAAATGATCTAAAACTTTAGAAAATTTATACTTAGAAATTAACGGAAACATGATTAGCATTAAAAAATTGGCATAGATGTAAAAAGGTTGTTTTTCAAAAGAAGGATTCATTTCAATCATAAACAAGGTTTTGAAGCAATACAAAAGAAAAGTTTACTATAAATAAAAAATAGCCGGTTTCCTGTGAATAAAAACAATGGGGGAATACCAAACGGCCAAACCAAATCACGTTTGAACGAGCAGACGAAGAAGTTCATTTTTTGAAATGGACAAATTGCCAAAAAGGTAACCAAAAATTAACCAAATTTTCATTCTTTCGAAATACCATTACTTGGGGGCATTGTGACAAGCAAAATTTCAACGTTCAGGATAGTTCAACTAATCATCAAGCTCTGAAAATAGAAAAACAAATTTTTCATATACTATAAGAAATTTATATAAATTCAAAGTTATATGAATGAGAAAAAAACACAGATTTATTTTTGTGATATCATTAGTTGGTTTTCCTATAGGGTCCGGCACTCGAAGTGTGACAAACTTCATACCGCTCGTGCAGCTGATGCCCGTGCATTAGTTGGCTAAATGACAGTCCACAGCATTGCTTACAAGTGCGCGAAAGCATTTTGCCGAGAGTAAACGTAAAAAAGAAAATCAGTAATGGATTTCAAACGTAATAGTGTGATTGCATTATATTTGGCTGGAAAATCACAACCAGCGATTGTTCGTGAGCTCCCGTGAGCCTCTTAGAATAAATAAAGTTTTTGTTACAATGATACTGGTAGCATCGCGAACCGTCATGAAGGTGGTCATCAAAAGACTGCAACGTCACATGAAATGTGTTATGTGACCATTTTATCTGTTATGTGACCATAGGGGATTTCTGGTAGGCTTGCTTGTGGTGATGGTCTGTCACTGCGCCGTGTGCACTCGCTTGTGTCCCGGAGCTTCAGTATGTGGGTTCGGAAACGCAGCAGCAGAGCCAAGCTACCATCATAACTATCGCCACACTAGATAAACTAAATAAATTGCACACGGAGAAAATTAAGAACTGCCAACATACGTAACTTCCACCTACAGTCCTAAAAGGCCTAGGAATCCTTAAGCCTGGCAGCGCATATGTATGTCGTGCGGCTGCTCTATACCCACCCTACCTTGGCTTTGTAGATGTAAATAAAGCCCCATTAGATCTGTTATGTGACCATAGGTGATTTCTGGTAGGCTTGCTTGTGGTGATGGTCTGTCACTGCGCCGTGTGCACTCGCTTGTGTCTA
>JAYXIM010013407.1:0-58899 GCA_037575425.1 Anastrepha fraterculus | reverse complement strand
TGAGCATTTGACAGAATTTCTCATACAGAGAGAGTTTTTTTCTCTTACATAAACTAGCCGCGCTTGGTTTTCATTCTGTTTTCTTTCAATAGTTTAAGTCTTATTTTTCCAATAGTCGTTCGCATCTGCACCCTCAGGGGTGTCATAAAGCAATATTTTAATCGTACTTTTTATTAGTAATATTTGTACCTGTTTTTCGTTGCCATGTTTCTTCAAAATGCTGAGAATTTGAAAATATTTTCTGCGATTAGAAAAACCAAGGATATTTCTTAGTTGCAATCGGAAATTTATGCGCTCGTTCGCTGGTGCACTAACTCTGGCATTTCTCTAAATATCAAAAACAAATTTCTTGTTACTTTCGCCAAAACTCATAATTTTTTTTTGTTATCTTATAGTTTTGTTAATACTTTACTTCAATCAGGTCTTGAATTCAAAGATGACTCAAATCAATTCATTCAATAAACGTATTAACTTACTCGATCTTAGGTCTTATACGGCGTAAAAGCTCGATATTTTCGGACCCTCACATCCTCAAATTACTTTTTACTAGCTTTATTAACTGTAGATTAAAGTATGTAACATTCATCCGAAGGTCTTGCCACCAGTTCTGAGAGAAGGTTTTTGAGAGAAGGTGTTGCTTAAATATGCTCAAGTCGTTAAAATGATCAAATCTCATCCCTTTCTATAATTCCCGTTTGGTTTCACTTTACTTAAAAGCTCTAGAGAGTAGAAGGTCCAAACTCTCACTTTATTTCTTCTTGAAATCGATTGCTCATCTACCCGAGTCTATTTCGCTTGACTTTTCGATGTGAAAAAAAAATGAATTTTATAAATTTCTCAACTCTTTTTTTTAGATTTATTTCTTTAACATCTATAGTAATTTAAACTCATATTGGGTTTAAATAGTCTGTAAAAACTATAATTATTATGTGTTTCAGACTTGAGATAAATCCTCCACAGTTAACCCGTTAACCTTACAGCTTTCCTGGCCGTCTTTACACCGCTAAGAGGGCTTGCGATGCGAGGACTGTAAAGAAATTTGGGCCGCTGTTGCATAAGACAATGCTTCTACAGTTTGATTGTCTCCAGTCTTGCCGTATATATCGAGATTCGTCTTGATACGCGGAGATTTCGCTAGTTCAAAACTATCTGTCCCACCAATTTCATCTATTTGCCTTTGACAACTTTTTCGGAAGATTTTGTGGCAATGCAATCCGCGAAGTGACATAATGAGACCATTGCCACCCCCTTTTATTCACAAATCATCTGAAGATACACAGTCAGTCAAAAAATGTTTGGTGTAGAGATATTTTTTAGAATATACACAAATTCTTACACGAGTTGTTCGTTCATTTTGTATGAAAATATAGGTGTTAGTATAATTAATGCGATATAAATTGAAGTTTCAGGCTTTGATCAGAACATTCAAGCTTTTTTGGTATGCACTTTATAGCTCATTTATTTCTTCTTTGCCTTTGTCTTTGTCTTTTATTACAGGCTTTCCCCTGCTTTTCTTCACGCAATATGAATTACATTTCATTACACGAGTAAACATAGAAGTCATTGAAATCTCAGTTTCAATATAATAAGAAACAAATAAAATATATTAGAAAGAGTTTTATGGTTTATTCAATTCATGTAGACATCCAGCTCTCCTTCCATCGTTTTGGAGGTCTACCCGGTGCACATTTTCCGTTTGGTTTACAATCCATATTATTCGATCACTGGGTGCCCTTGTCATATGGTCATTCCAAACTCGTCTTCTAATCTTTACAAGTTTAACAATGCAGTAATTTTCGTTTCCTCCCTTATTGCTTCATTTCTTACGCAATCTAGACGAGTTTGTTTCTGCGTTGGATCGTAGATTTGCATTTCTGTAGTGCGTAGCATTTGTTTTGTTTGCATGTGTCTCTGCACCATACGTCGGAAAGGGTATTATCACAGATTTGCATATTCGGGTTTACCTTCCGGTTTTGAGTACTTTTTCCTTTACCCTTTTCTCCCATATTATGTCTCTAAGACATCGTGATGACCTGCACTCTTAAGCACATCTTTCTCGCACTTTCTTAATAATGCTGCGGTTACTGCAGATCTCCAATGATATTTAAACTTCATCATTTGTTCAATAACAGATCGATCTATTTCCAGTTCATACCGTATTGAACTTTTTTAAGTAACTAAGCTCTTTGACTTTTCAGTTGATACCTCCATATTGAATATTTTTGCAGTGACTACAAATTTGTGTAATAGACGTTGTAGGTCATTCTCCAGCGTCCTCCGCAAAGCATATTAAGGGGATGCTTGAGTATTGCAATCGGTAACCTTCCAATTGCTTCGCTTCATTTATTATTTGGTCCATTACAACATTCAAAAGGACGGGGCTAAGAAATCGAACTGACGAATTCAATGCACGCGTGGTATGTTAAATCGAACTGACGAATTCAATGCACGCGTGGTATTTGATTCATTCTGCTTTAAGTTTTGCATTGTACAAAAAAGTCCGAATAAAACGTTCGAAATTATGTTGTAAATTAGTTGTAAAATTAAATTTTTTTCAATGCTTTATGAAGTTTGAAGCTTTAAAATATGTCGCTGTTATTCTGGTATAAACTATACTTTAATAAACAGTTAACGAAAGAAGCTTGGCATGGAAAACATTGGTGGAAAACTCACCGTGCCAAAACTTTTATGATTGACTGTATATCTGAAGATGATTTGTGAATAACAGGTGTTTGCTTGAAGCCAAACAGATTAACTGCAATTTATTTGTGTATAAGAAACAAGGCAATGGTCTCAATATGCGGCTCCGGGGCTTACCAATGTCACAAAAATCTTCTGAAAGAATTGTGAAAAAAATGAAATTCGAGAGACAGATAATTTGGTACTCAAGTTTTATGATTTACACACAATCAGTATTTCATTGCTGAGAATTAGTAGGCATGCTTTGGAAGAAACACTAAATCTCGAAATTGCCATTAAAACTAAACCTAAAAAATAGATTAATAATAATATTTTATGTACGCCAATGCAATTCCAAAACACATTTTATTAAGGGCGGGGATATTCAAAATACATATTTATAAAAAAGTGTATATAACGACTTCCACAAAATTTAAACAACGAAACCTTTAAGTAGCAATTATTGGCAGCAGCTACACGCAACTACTGCATGCAAACTTTTCGAGTTGCAGCTAAACTCCAAACAGCGCATGCATGCAGTCCATGGGATGCTCAATGTTTACAAAAACTCTTCGCCGAACAACTTCAACTTCCAAATAAATGAGCTGAAACACGCACGCACACATGCTTGCACGCGCACTTGGCTATGTGTATGTGTACATGTAAGTATATGCAAACAACACACCCACTTACCACACCTTAAACAACAAGAAAAACAATAATAAAAGCAATAACAAAACCAAAAACAAACTCAGATAACAGCAGGGCAGAGGACCAGGGAAAGAAGTGGAAGAAGGAACACTGGCAGTGAAGCTGCAGCTAGTGAAGGCCACCGCCACCGCCCCTATCGGTGTTATCAGCACAGCGAAACCAAAAAAAGAGCAATGCACACCAATGCTTAATACTGAAGAGCTTTTGCTCAAAAGACATGCAACACGTGACAGATGGATGAATGAGCACGAAGCCAGCTGAATGAGTAAGCCCTATGATGAGCAACGAATTGAGTGAGTCGTTTGATAAGGAGCGGAGAAAGCATTGCCAACTAAAAGTAAAAAGCCTAGTAGAGAGCAAAGAGCGCCAGCCACATAAGGCGAGAGATGTTTTGCCATAGCGCAGAGCGTCGTAACGGGCGCGCTCATTTACTTTCAACGTGTTGCTTCAGCATGCAAGCTCGACCAAAACAGAAAACCCGAAATCCAACGAACTCTGCACGACGAATGCAATGATAACAAGCAAAAGAACGACAATTGACGACGGCGGCGAAAGCGGTGAAGGCGACATCAAGGGCAGCATGTTCGTATGAAAGGGCGAACTTGAAACGAACTGACTAACCAACGAACTAGATTAAGTAACGCGAGGCTGCTGCTGATGCTGATGCTGCTCTGCTAGACGCTACTGCGGAACGTCAACTTTCTTAGCTGCCAGCAGCGTACTAAATTGAGTGTTGGCCAAGCAAAGCACAGCAGCTGAAGACTTACTGGACCAACGAGGATTCAGTTTATAATTTCCCACGCAACGTTATAGTTGGCGGCGCTTCCGAGCTGAAGCTGACTAGCTAACTGGACAACACACACTAATACATACAAACACATTACTTAAATCAAAATAAGCAGTGATGAACAATAACAAAACTCTACTTAGTAATACAAAAACAACAATCGAAACTATTTATTGGATAAAACAGTGAACTTTTAAAGTAAATGTTTTGAGTGAATAAGGAATAAAAGTGAGATTTTATGAGGATTATAGAAACTTAGAATTAGGCAGGAAAATAAAATATTAAAATAATAAAACCAAGTTAATACGCAAAAAAAAAACATTTTTAAAATATGTATAGACTTTTGCACTGAATGAAGTTTTCTGTCAAAGGCTGTGGGCAAAATGAGTGGCGAAAAATTGAAAATATTTAGATGTGATAAGCGAAATACCATAATATATTTTTAATGACAGCGGGGCTTTAACAATTTGAAAAACTATTTGCAAATAATAACTAAAACAGTTAAACAATACCGTTAAACATATTGTGCAATCCATAGTGTTTTAATTTTTTAGTGAAATCGAATTCCTACAATTAAACAAAAAAACTTTTCACAACCACTAAGAAAATAAAAACTAGAAATAAAAAGCTTCTAAAAAAACTCTACGCCACTCAAACCAATTGAAAACTTTAAATTTGGAAACGACTGTGCATTGAAAACAAAATAACAATAAAAATTTGTAATTCAAATTAATGCAAGTTGAATTTACCACAAACTCAATAAAAATTAAAATTTTTCAAAAAACTAAAAACAGTCAATCAAATAAAAGCAATCCCGAATTCCCCACTTGAGCGCGTTCATTGGTTGTGCATCCGCGCCGTTTTATGTCATTGTGAAGTGGGCGCGGTACGCACGCACACACGCGCACTCTCTCAAACACACACACACCCACACTCACTCACATACATACAGGGAATCGTCCCAAGGAACGGACACTCCACACTCCACTCGGTGCACTTCATTCGGGCGCACGGCTCGACCTATAAAGAGGTGTAACTTTACTCACCTGCACCCCCCTCCACTTCCATACGTCCTCGTACATACACACTCAAATATTGCAGCGACACCTGCACCAAAGGCCGGGCTCTCAGCCGACGTACTAACTAACGTTGACTTCACTGTCGGCAAACTCTTTATTTCCAGTACACGAATACATTTCCGATGCCGAGCTTGCACCACTCGTTGCCCGAACTTTAAATCGGAAGTCAGACGCGACGCTCTTTGCTGCCACGCTGATCTTACTTGCATCACTTGTGGTAGCACCAGCAGCAACAGCAGCTCATTGGGCACCTCAATGGCACATGGGCGTAGTGCCGATGGGGGTTCAGTAAAAATTTAGCACAGCTAATTGTGCGCGCGAGTTGAGTCTTTGAGTTGTTCAGTAGGGCACCTGCACGCAGTTGAGGCTCTGCAGCTATGGCGGCTGGGTAGCGGTGATCAGAACGGTTTTTCATACATTTGCCACAACACCAACGCTCGCTACGCGCACACCCTGTTTTCGCATTCTAAGTGCAGAACTTGCTATACACAAGTTTTTTCCTTTTATTTTATACAAAATATTTATCGCAAATGAAGAAGTGAAGTAAAAGAATTCAATGAAAATATTATAAAAACGAAACTTGAAAGTATTTAAGAAGCATAAACGTGGATAAAAAGTATTAATTTATAAAAACTTTAGGGCGCTAATTTTGATTTGTATAAAAATTTATCCCAAGAAAAAAATACTTATCATTTCTATACAAAGTTTTTAAAATTTAATAATAACTGTAAACAAAATACGTGAAAGCAGATTTCAAATAAGAACTTGAAAGTTAACGGTTTCTTGTTTAAGAAGTAGTTAAGAAAATAATATTTTTATAAATGTCAAAAACAAAAAAAAAAATAATTAAAAAAAACAAATAACCAACAACAAAAGTAAATAAATTAAATGGGAAGTTGCGCATTGAAACAAACAGTTTGTGTAAATATAAAAAAATATACAACAATAGCAAAGAAATAATAAAATATAAAATAACAAAAAAACAGCAATTTACAAATACAAAATATAAAATCATTTGACAGGTATATAAAACTACTAATACAACAACTACAATTGAAAAAATCACAGAAGAAGGTAAGGTACAATAAGCGATAAGAGAACTACGAAATACGAAACGAGTAAAGCTTAGTATAGGTACTTAAATTTTAAACAAAATATATTAAGTAAAACGACATAAATATAAAGGATTATATAAAAAAAATTCATATAAAATAAAAAATATAAAATACAAAATGTACAATATATTAAAAAATATGAAATGTAAATATATAAAGAATGAAAATCAAAATATAAAACATAAAATAGAAAATACGAAATATAAATAAATAAAAAAACATGAAACTCAAAATATAAAATAGCAAATATGAGATACGAAATATAAAAGCCAGATACGAATTATGAAAAACATAGAATATAAAATGAAAATAAAAAAGTGTGGAATATAAAATATGAGACTTAAATATAAAATAAAAATATAAAATAAGAAATTATAAAATGGGGGAAATTTTAAATAAAAAGTATAAGGACAAAAAGAAATCATAGAAAATGTAATGTAAAACATTAAGTATGAAATATAAAGCATAAAAATGTGAGATACAAAAAATAAATCGCAAACTTTCAAAAAAAAGCATAAAATATGAAACTCTCAAACATAAAACGTAAAACGTAAATATAAAATATATAATTGAAAGTATAAAATAAAAAGATAAAAAAAATAAAAAATTATGAAATATGAAGTAAAAAGTCTAAAGCAAAAAAAAAATATATATAAAATATGAAATAAGAAGTATAAAAAAATTAAAATATTAAATAAAATAAATATAAACCGAAAAATAGAAAATATATATTTAAAATAAATATAAATACAAAAATGTGAAACTAAAATATACAAAATATAGAAAAGAAAAATTACAAAGTATATAATAACAGACTAGACAAATCTGGCCATCCTACAATCAGAAACAGACAAAAACCCTTATAAGTCTTTCGAAACACGAACTAAGGCATATAATATCTCTTATCACCGGCCACTGCCTTTTGGGCACTCACGCACATCGGCTCGGGGTTCCTCAAAACGACCTGTGCAGATACTGCGAGGACGAAGATGAGGAAGTATCGAGCAGAAATTTGCTGTGCAGTTGTCCCGGTCTAGCCAGAAGTCGACTCGCTTTTCCAGGCTCTCCAACAATTGACAATCTTTCAGTACTCTCGAACCTGAAAATCGAATCTCTCATCAAATTCTCGAAACGAATTAATATCTTTGACCAAAATCTACAATAAAAATCTCGGTTAGTTGGGGAAATCATATAACATAATGAGCTCTAGGGCAACACAACGGACCCAACTTGCGGTCTATGTGGCACCCCGATGCGGGGTCACCCTTAAACCAACCAACCATATAATAAATAGTATACAAAATAAAATAAATAATGTAAAAAATACAGTAGATTCTGTTTTTATGCGGTAGATACGTTCCGCAAGAAACAGCATAAAAAAATAGCATAAAAAAAGCTACAAGTTCTATAGTAAAACTATAGATACGTTTCAAAGTGCTAAAACCGCATAAATCTGAAATAATGTAATAAAATCGCATAAAAAAGGGCATTAGTCCCATATTATACCTATAGATACGTTCCATAGACCGCATGAACCTGAAATAATTAAATAAAATCCCATAAACGAAATATTGTATTTTTGAAAATTATATCTTTATTTAAGAAACGTCAGAATCGAAAAATAAATTTACGTCAGAAATAGAATCAGACAATACCCACATGTTGCGCGTTCGTTTAGGATTTGGCGTAAAATCACTTTCGTCACTTGAGGAAATGTACACGTCTGATCAGGATGGTGATGCAGGCGGTTCCATACTTGTAGGGTTAGCATTTCTGATGTAATATGTGATGAGTTTTTGCTTAGCTGGTTTAGAATCTTGTTTATATGTACAATTCCCGATAGGTCGACATGCATTTTGTAATTTAAAAAAAAACCGCACTATTTCAAAACCGCATAAAAAAAGCCGCATAAAAACAGAACCTACTGTACATTAAAAAATATAAAAATTCATAAACCGATGCAAGTATACTCTCAGCGATGTGTTTTATGGGAATGATCAAGGCTAGGTAGTAAATACCTATACCCTAAAAAACCGTTTAACAGGGTGGCACCACAGGAGGCATTTCGAATGCTTTTCTGCCCTGGGGCTTGGTGTCCGACAGCTTTAATTAAAAATGTTTAAAAATCTCCTTTCGAGCGCTATAAGTTCTTATATTAAATCAATGAAACTACCTTTGATATGCTTATGAGAGGGACAGAAAAAAAATTTAAATAAAAAGAAGTTTAGTTAGATAATTTAGGCAACATGTTTGCAATATCAAAACTAGGCAAAATAGTTGAACGAGTTTTCTGCGACAGGTTGCAGAACAGTTGCTTATGGCACGAATCAATTTGGCTGGAGTTTGTATTCTTACTTAGCGGATATTTAAGTGAAAACTCAGATGCATATACTTATAATTCCAAAAGGTTAAACAATATTGAGTAGATGTCAAATGAAATATTGTGCTGAAGCTCTGCATCGACTCGCGACTGTGAAGACATATAGAATTGAAATTAGGTTTAACTTTTTTGAAGAAAATAAATATTTCCCACTATTCAGCAGGAGTAGCAAAATGTTCTAACGAATTTCCAGAGGAGTGCTATTTAGGTGAAAAGGCAGACAATCTTATCCTTCACACTCATATAAGTGAGAAAAGCGTACTCCAAAACTATCTGCAATTATGTAAAAGTTAAGCGGCAAAACGATGTGTGCAAGTGAACATTATGTGGCATAGCAGCAAATTTTCTAAAAGCCTAATGGTTTTTCAGATGCTAATGCAAGTAGGTACGACACGTCAGTGCCCTTTGCCTTCTCGTAACTACCTAATTAGCCATTGTTCTTGTTTTTGTACATATATAAAATATACATATATAAAATACTCCCCAAAAATTTGTCAGAAATACTTTTAAAGTGGCAATCCTCGGCCGCATATAAGTCGATTTAGTTCCGGTAGCATACACTCAACAGTACTGGGAATGGTTCAATTATCTCTCGCATACTAAGGTTAGATTATGTTTGGTTACGCTGAATTACGATGAATTCCATAAGGGTGTAGAGGGTACCCACTCAGGCCCCGAGGTCCATTGTGATACCACTAGTTTGGAGTCAAGTTTCCTCTCTCCATTTCCAATGAGTCTCTCGGATAAGCGATGAAATACTGGAGATGGCTGCTGATTCCAAGAACTGCTAGATATTCCAATAAGTTAGAGTTTAGGCAGTGATATCGCGTTCTGGCAAGAGCGAGGTGCGGCAGAGAAACTGCGCAACACTCTCCACCTCCTCTTCGTTCCTGCAGTTGCGTCTGAAGCTTTCAAAGAGAAATCCCATACGTTTCCCAGGTGTTCCTATTAGGCAGCTCCCAGTGATGATGCCAACCATCGTACTAATGGAAGGTCGGTCTAGATTGATGACGCACACGGTGAGGCGCAAATTCGGGTGGCTTTGTTGCCGCGTGTGAACATTCAACAATCTCTCCAAGATTTTGATGAGAAAGGAGGTGACGCTTATTGGCTTGAAAACCCTTGGTTTCACATGCAAGGCTCCGCCACCTTCTAGGTCCAGTCGCCTTTTGGCTTTTGGATCTAATTTGGGGAAGTCGGCTTTTTCAATTGTATTCTCCGTAATCGATTTCCTTCAGAGTTTTTTTCAATGCTTTCACAGAAGTCTTCCCAAGATTATCTTTGAGTCCTTCCGACAGATTTTTGAACATTTTGACGACGTCCTTTTTTTCCTCAACTAAACATCTTCTTGGTATCCCTCCTCAAGGCGATAGTGTCCACATTCCATCAGGGTGGTCTCCTCTTGCCTTTCGGACATGGCGTTTTAAAAATAGAGTTTCATATTTTGGTAACAAAGTTCGCCGCTTCATTAATTTTAAACGATGAGTCAAGCTCACCGAGCGAAACAGCCTCTGTCTTAGAAGAGTTCCCTCCTTTAGTTCTTAACGGTAAGCAGCGCGCACCGAGAGAGCTGGGTTTATGGCTTCAGGCTAGCAGTGACGCCTTGTCTACTAAGGTTACTTCGCCTACAGCCATAACCTGGGAATAAATAATTTTTTATTATATGTTTTTTAAGCCGCCTCAATCTATTTTTGTGCATATTCCAAATTCCAAATATCAGTGAATTGATTCGCTGCTAAACATCTGAATTAATTCCGATATAACTCAAATCGAAAAAGTAGCTTAAAGTTGCTCGTATGATAACAAAATATTGTGTTGAAAAAGAGTCCAAAGTAAATAATCTGATGGCATGAAACTGTAATTTATAAAATGTATAAGAAATTCAAACCAAAAGTAAAAAAGCAAAATAAACAGCACAACTAAGCTAAACTTGTCAGTTCTCGAATAATATTGTACAATAATCCCAACCACTAATAACAAAAAATCGTATATTCCATTGTATCGAAACAGAGCAAGGAGATGCTACGACTTCCACAAACAGATAAGCAACACGCAGTTAACAACTTGAACAACATAATCAAAAAGAAACCAAAACTAAGTAAACAAAAAAATCAAAACAAAAACAAAAAACACTGTTAGAAGTTCAACATTCTAATCTCTTGCCACCACCGACAAAACTTTTCAACCAAAAAGCCAGAATCAACTTGCAATTAACACTTTTGCAGTGCAACTGCGCCCGCATAACGGCAGTGGGGCGCAAAAACCGAGCTGAGATGTGCACTTTGTATGTGTGTATGTGTGAAACCACAAATTAAATAACCAACAGCCAAAAAGTGAATGCAAAAAGGGAAAAAGGGGGAAAATAGAAAATTACTGAGTTGCCAAACCGAAAAACCACCAACTAACCAAGAAGCTAACTAAAAGCTAAGCAAAAGCTAACAAGCCACCGACCAAACGGTTAACTAACAAACAGCGGCGCACTCAAGGAAAGTGTTTTTGTTGTTGCATTGGCAATGCACACAGCGGTGCATGCAGGTTTCACCAACTTAGCTGTAGCATCAAAAGTAGCAGCCACACCACACGCAGACATCGCCGCTGAAGCAAAAGAGCAGCTGCTTGATCATCGCCATGTTGATTTCACACTCCTCAGCATCATTACGAATTTCTAATTCATTGCAATGTAAGATGAAATCCTTATATTCGCTATTTACACAAGCATTGATTACAATTATGGCATGTTCCTATACACACGCACACATGCACACACACACGGTGGTGAAGCCACTTCTCATTGTATCTTTTTTCCATTTATGCATATTATTATAGGTACAACTACAAATATTTCAACACTTTGTAGATTTCTTACGACTTTTCATTATAATATCCAGATATTCAAATGTTGTATTTTTAACGCACATAAAACACCCACATCTCCTTTCTTATACTTGTACTTAGTGGTCGAAATATTATATGCTTAACAAACTATTTAACGTATACATATACAGCGATGTGCGATGCAATAGAGCCAGTCGTCTTTTGAGTTTTGAAATCCATATATTTTCTGCAGCTATAAATTCTTTAGTATGCTTCGGGAATTTATTCGAGCCAATAAAATATTTATCCAATAACTATTTCTCTTCTTTGTTTTCCTTTTTAATTTATAATATTATTACAATTTATCTCTTATTGCCTTCAAAATCTACATACATAACACACGCGCATACCTCATATCATAACACAAATGATAATACTTACATGAATATATTTAAATTCAAAAGCATAGAAATGCGAAAAAAACATGTAGCTTAGGCGGCCCACGACTACTACATTGTAACCCCTTAAGGGAACAGATACCTGTAAACGGCCATATTTTCCCTGATTTTCATTACAATTATTTAAAATGAAGAAGTCAATATATATTATTTTCAAAATTGGCATTCAGTTTATTTATATATAATAGGTATTAAAATAATATCCTTTTTTTTATTTTAATCATTTAAAATGGCGGATGTACACTCACTTCTTCCAGGAAGGTCCCAGCGGGGCTTCTCAATCGGCGGGCATTGTAGCATCGGCGTCAGTGACCTGAATACAAAAAACATACATTTTTTTGGGTAATAATGTCATAATTTCTATATGAATTAAAAACAAAAGGTAAAAAAAATTGGCGGAATGAAATGCTTCAAAAAACAAATTATTTTTGGAGCGAATTTTCCTACTATTTTTGTTTCGAAAAAATTATTTTTTCGAAAAATTTTCGAAAATTTGTATTCACATAGAAAATAATATCATAAAAACGATGTGTGCAAAATTTCAGGGAGATCTGTCAATTACTTCCCGAGTTATCGTGTACGCCAATTCGAAAAATATAGTTTTGAGAAAAACGCGTCTACAGTTTGAATTCGACGTAACTATACCTCTCCCAGCGCTCGAACGCAAAGAATAAAGTCGTCACGGTTGACGATCTTTAATATAAGAAATACTTAAATTTAAGTAATAGTTCGAAAAATTGTTTGCCATATTCTTAAAAGATTATATTAACATTTTATAAAAAAACAAAAATTTTACAGGTATCTGTTCCCTTAAGAAAAATGTAAAAAAATAAGACTAAACAAATTTGTTCACCAAAAGTAAATTCGCGTTTCATAGTATATTTCATTAGCTACCAATTAGTGCAATTATTATTAAAATCGTTTGAAAAAGTATTGATATTTAATATACATTAAAGTGTATATTAACTTTTTCTGCTACCTCAATTCGACATGCGATAGCTTCGCTAATTAAACTAAAATTAAACTAAATTTTTTTCGGCAGTCCACAAATATTTTGCGCCAAAAAATATTTTCCTCTTGTTAATTTGGTATGTCGTATTGAATGTATTCGTGTAAATGCAACTGGATATTTTTCATTACCATATATGGTAACCGTGGGTTATTTTAGGTTAATTTGTCATTATTATTAACACTTTTTCTGTGTTCTGCCTCCATTAGGCACACTTTTTTAAGGCACTTGCATTACGGATTACAGTGTTGGGGATTTTTCGCCTTTACTGCCTTAATTTAGATTCTAAATTTACTTTGGAAATAATATTTGTTTGCTAAACTAACTAAACACTCAAAAATCAAATTTTTTTTTTAAATTGAGGCATATATATTTATTTATTTATTTATTTTTTTTTTTGAGTTAAGAAATTTTTAATTAGAAAATGAGGTATTATTTGTTTGTAAATGCTTAAAAAATTTATTGTTAATATCAAATAAAAGTTTTCGTCTTACATAGAAAGTTGTAATTAATTCATTTCTTTATAGAGCATAGAGCATCATATTTTGGACATTTTTCGTAGAAAACATTTTATGCCAAATTTTCAACAGAGCATTTTTCGCTTGGGAGTTCAGTATTAATTTTCAAAGCGCTGGCGGGACAATTATAAACTAAAATAAATGTTTTTTTTATTAAAATTTAATTTAATTTTCAATTTGTTTTTAATTTCTTGAATTTTAAAGTTTTTTTAAATTTTGAAATTAAAACATTTTTTAATTAAAACAATTAATTAATTAAAAGAACTAAAAAAATAGTTTTAAATTTAAATTAAATTCAATAAATTTAAATAACTTCAATTTTAAATTATTTTGAAAATTTGTTTTGCCACCGAAATACTAATTTGCAGAATTTTCCATGGATAACTGTCAAGGAAATATACATAGCTGCTTTCTGACAAAATTTCATTAGGTTTATAAAGTTTAAAACAAATAAACATCTAAACGCGTGAGTTTGGCTCCATTGCAACGCACATAACTGTTTTTAATATTTTATATAGCATACAAAAGCTTAAATTTTACCTACTAATATTTCGATAAGAGCAATTATATATATAGATTTTTACTTTAAATATTTATAATACTACCTACAAATACCCATACGCAACATCTCGAAGAGTAAAAAGTGCAAACTAAACCAAGTCATACCAAGTAAAATGATTGCGCTTAAAATTTTACTAGATCAGCTTGAATAAATATTATATAATTGGCTACGTTTCTCAACATTTAAGAAAATTAAAATAACCGCTCCATATTTTTTTAAGCATGGCTCATATTGCCGCATTACATAAAGATAAATAAAAATAAAATTGCTGCAAATTAAAAAGGTCCCTACTATGCTTCACTATGGAGCAAAAGGAATAAATATATTGGGGGAATTTTATTTGAAGGCACCATTAAATTTTGCTTATGATCCGGCTCTATCAAAACATCATTGAAGTTATATATTTTTATCATTGTGAAACTGACGGTAAAACAATACTACCGAAATTATAAGACACTCGATTGTCGTAATGTACCTGAAATCGGTGGAATGTTAGCCTTAAATGGACTAGATGCATACTGTAGTGGGTAGATTCGATCTAAACGTTTTAATCTACGACTCACGTATATTTATATGGTTACACGCGTGGTTGTATGAACGCACATACGAAATATTTGTTTATCAGCTGTTTGACAAGAACCAATTGCACTTGAAAAGGTTGGATTCCCAGTCTCGCAAGTTACCAGATCGTTGACGAGTTGAAATTATAGCGTAAAATTTTGCAAACTGTGTAAAGAAGTGTCCTTACGAATTTCGACAGATTGCTTACGGGATGGCAAATTTACAAGACGTACACATTATATGAGTCACTTACGCGTTTAAGAGAATGCTTCAATTATTTTTAAAAAGGATTTTTCCTATTTTAATGATTTTTCCTAATTTTTCAACGCACCGGTTGCCATACCCAAAACATATGTAAGTGGTTCAGCTCAAAAGCAGCGGAAGTCAATTGATCCTATGAGATCTAACAGTTGATGGATTTTGTACGAAAATCTATGCCGACACCCTCATTTCATTAAGTAATCTCGAAAAGAGAGGTATTTTAATCACTTGAACAGCACAAAACTTTTCCGATTGCTATGGGTTCTACAAAAGTGCGAGTAAAAGTCAAAGGCTACAAACAAAGTGGAAGTGAAGCCGAAGACGAAGACGAAGACGAAGATGCAGATGAAAACGAAACCGGTGCAGTAGTAAGCATACGCGTATGGTATGAAAATGATCACAGGGCAAGCAAAGACGAAGATGATGTCATTGCACAAGCGGTCAGCTTGAAACTGTGCGATGCTGTTTTTAAAGACGAATCGCTTGCTGCGGTGAACGGTTTAAAGCTTATTTAATAGTTTGCAACTATAAAATAAACAAGTGTCACTTTCAAAAAATGTCATTAGTGAACGAGGAATTGATAGCCGCTATTTCCCAAAAGAAGTGAGCAAACAGGGTATACGAGGATATACGAGGTCTGTTCAAAAAATTAGGTGAATTTTCAAATTTCGCGGGCTACGTACATTTGACTTTCGATCATTATTATTTTTAAGTTGATACACTCGTCTCGAAGATATGTCCATGGTTTTAGCAATTTAGCATGTTTGGTTTATTTGTGAGGGGCATAAATAAGACAAGTGTTTTGCGTGTTCGGCGATTTTCTACAATCGAAAAAAGGGGATCAAGAAAGTTGCTTCGAATTTTGTGTAAAAAATGGAATTAAGTGGTCAGAAACACTTGAAATGTTGGGAGTGGCATACGGAGAGAGTACTCTGAGTCAAAAAAATGTTTACAAGTGGTACAAGCCATTCGCTCTGGGCGCCCCAGCACATCAACAACCGATGAAAATGTTGAGAAAGTGAAGAAAATTGTTATGGAGAATCGTCGAACCACAATTAGACAAGTTGCTGAGGATGTCGGCATGTCGGTTGGCTCATGCCATGCAATCTTTTCGGAAATTTTGGGCATGGCGTGTGGGAGCGAAGTTCATTCCAAAATTGCTGAATTTTGACCAAAAACAGCGTGACATGAGCATCCCTCAGGAATTGTTGAATCACGTCAACGATGAGCCAAATTTGCTTAAAAGGGTCATAACTAGTGACGAATCATGGGTATATGGTTATGGCATTTATGCCCCTCACAAACAAACTAAACATGCTAAATTGCTGAAACCGTGAAGATATCTTGGAGACGAGTGTACCAACATAAAAATAATAATAAACGAAAGTTGAATGTTCGTAGCCAGCGAAATTTGAAAATTCACCTAACTTTTTGACTAGACCTCGAATACCTTAGAGTCACAAACAGACTTTCAGCGGCCATTATTCGAGTTTTATTGAAATTTGTGCATTGTTTTTTATTAAATGGCTAAATTATTGTGCTATAGGTTATTAATCGTATTAATTGACATTCTTTAATATTCAAAAAGTTTGTGCTCGTCGTGCCGTAACTCTTCATACAAGTGGTGAAATTCGCCAAAAGTTTGCCTAGACGAATTTATTTCGTGAACTTTAGTTTTACCTCTAAAAAAAGGGTTTCCCTATAGAAGGAATGGCTAATCTGAAGGCGAATCCGCACGAATGAACACACGCCAGCTTGTCTGCAACGCAAGCAATTCATCTTCGGCTTCATCTTTATCTTCTTTTTCGGCTTCGCTTTTACTCTGTCGGCAATCTAAATGTCATCGAAAAATTTATTGTCTTATGAATAATAACAAATAACAAACACACTTGTGCTTAAAAAAATACCAATCAATATTTTGAAATTTTCAGTGGAAGAATTCAAAGACGTCCAATTAACGCAGAACAGCTTCGAATACCAAGAAGTTTACTTATCATACTTGTTCTAACCATATACTCTCACTCTTCTCATATACATCCAATTGTAAAAGTTATAATCATGCCACAATGGGCTAAAAAACTGCATACCTCAAAAACTGAAAATTATTTGCGTATGAACTATATTTTTATAAACTATTTTTCATAATTTGGTTAGATGGTGTATATGAGAAAAAATTGGATACGAATTACAATAATATGTAGTAGCTGGTTAAGACATGTGCATATTTTTTATGGTCGGTATGAATCTTTTACGATTTAAGGTGATTTGAGATGATTGAGGGGAGTTTAGGTGAGATATGACAATTTGAGTTTTTCTTTGCTAAAAACTCAAATCGAAAAATAATCTTTATTTTAGATGAAAAATGTCGAATTCAAAAATAATAAATACTCGTATTTCTGCTCAAAAAAACTAAGACTACATCAAAAATAACCATTATTTCAGAGTGAAAAAATTAAACTCGAAAAATCAGGTTTCTTTTCTCGCTGCATGATTATATTTTCTGATCAATGCAATTAATTTCAGAAATTTCTATTATTATATATGGTGAATTTTAAAATCTCAGAATAGCTATTACATATAAATTTTTTGATAAAACTCATAATACCTAATTACGGTAACTGAAAAATACTAAAGCATCCAACAAAAGGTGTCACGCGTTCCGCGACCGGTCAAGGTGTGAAATCAGTAATGAATTATAAAATGATTCAGCTCAATGATTTTAATCCATCAAGTAAAGAAGTAAAGGTTTTTATTTTCACGATGAGGCAATCACACTTTTTGAAATAAGTTGAGCGTGACTCGAATTCCGATTTATCGAATCACTTTAGCTGTGTGCTGAGGCTTTCATGCTGGGCTTGCTTTCATGCCATGTCAGGTTACTATTTTTGCCCAAAATTAAATGAACTTGACTTCTGTGGATTCAATAAGATGGTATCCGATGCTACTCGAGTTTCTCATTTGGTGAAGACAAGCCTGTTATTAAGTGAGTGTACTCTCAAGAGATGTTCCGATCAAGTGGTCAGCCACTGAATTAATTTTTATAGGGCTGCCTCAGGTCGATAGTGTAAATATTATACAATTTCGAATTATAATAATTTTGACTATTTATTTATGGGCGGCTGCCGTTGCGCTCACTGTGGGCATGAAACAATAAAAGATAGTAAAGTTTGTTTCTAATATCGGTCTCTCCTCAGCAGGCAAATATATGTATTACTGCCATGAAAAATCTCCTCATAAAAATTAAAATAAAAATTTAATTCACCATCCACCCGCAGGATATTCAAAGGCTCGAATCCATGGAAAATTTTAAGTGAAAAGGCTACGAGAGCTGAAAAAAGTTATGCAAGCTGAAACAAATTTTTTTTGTTGGGAGGTGAATTACTTTGACAAGGTCGAAAAAGATTTGGAAAAATGAGTAAACATTGAAATGATTGATCTATAAAAAGGCACCTTTGTATTTACTTGCAATACTTCTTTTTGTTGCATGCAAATCAATTTTCAGCGAGTATTCCACCATTTTAACGCACCCTTAAAGTGACCCCAGATGTAGGCACTCGAAATGAAACCAAGCAAGCGAACTCTTGAAATTGGCGTAAATGTGAAATATGACACAAAACATACAGTTCTGCATACTTGGCCTGCAATGCGATAGCACAAACTGACAGCATCTCGGCTTGGAATTTAATTGAGTAAATGAATATATTCGGGTTAAAATTCATTGCGGAAATTGTTTTTGAATTATAAATGAGATTCATTAAAATTCAAATAGCTGAATTATTTATGTTGCAGTTGTTGCACACACACACACAAGCACACACCTGCAGTTATAAATAGTGAAATCATGAAAAAATACCAACTATTTTACGCAGTGTGTCATACACACACACACCCAAACACACATATTTGTTGCCTCGTGCCACACATACCAATTTATACTTAAACATTGTTGCCTCAGCTGCACCGTGATATTGAATTTCCTTTATTATATAAAATGTGGAATGTATAAAATTGTAATCACTCCAACGTTTTGATACAAAAAAAGAACAACTGAAAAAATGATAAGCTTAAATGGGCAAAAACTTTTAATTAAAATTAAAATATTAATATACAGGGTGGGCCAGCTAACGTTTAAGATTTTAAATAAGTTTGAGTAAGAAATCCATTTTTTTATTTCAATGCCGGTTCTTTATTTGAAAATACAATCCATTCGGTAAATTACGAAGTACTGTTTCATTCAAATGACTTCCACGGCTGGCCTGCAGTAGCCGATACGATTAACCCAATTTTCAGCACATTTTCTGTTGTGTGGAGCTGTATTTGATCGCTGGCTGCTCAAATTTCGTTCTTGAAAGCGTCAGCCAGTAAGGATTCGTAATTCCAGTTCCATTTACCTTTAATAGCTGCCCAAAAATAAAACCCAAAGAAGTCAAATCGCAATGGTAATTAAGTGTCTCGCAAATGTTTTACAAGCAAGCACGGAAGGCGCTTCCCTGCTATGGAATTTCGCACCTAATTTGGAATTTTGTCAAAGCTAAAAAGTCGATTTCGAGTACCTGTACACCTACTTCAGTGATATTGGATGATAAACTTGCAAGCGCGCCTGTTAATGCAGCTAACTTTTTATGTCAAATTATGTCTCGGCTGATGAGGTGTGTTGCCTGACCTTTCATCAAAGATATCTTCATATCTAAATTGTGGCAATTTCCACATCTCACCTGATGACATTTTCAAGGAATGCTTTCTCTCAAGCCTTCGTCATAAACAGGTGCCGACGGTCTTTCAGCTATCTTGCTCAAGAATTGTCCAGCGTTTTAACAATTCCTTATCTATGGACATTTTCTTAAATGAATGCAAATATACAATCATTACACTTTTTCTTAAAAGCAGAAGAAAAAATGATGTTCCCAATTATAGGAAGGCTTTTAAGCTAGCAAACATCTCTAGTCGAATTAAAATATTCGCAAATTTTAGCCGTAAATTTTGGCCAATAAAAAAAGGCATACTCAGCAGCAAAAAAGGTTCCCAGTATACAACCAAAATCAATTTAAATGTATAATACTTTATTTGTCAGAAATTGGGTAGGTTAGGCAGGAGGTAGTCGGTCTGTACGACGAACTCAATTAGACATTACAGGTAACTGTGCGACCCGGAAATCTCATATATTCTTCTTCGTGGAACTATTTTGTGGCTCTTATAAAACACAGGGTTGTTCCAATCTCCACGCCAGATAGTTCTAAAAGCTGATTTTAGCTAAGGCTGGGCAATTACAAAAGAACTGCTCAACTGTTTCTTCCTTTTCCTCATCTCTACAACTTCCACAATATTCATGGAAGAAAACTCCTAATCTCAAGGAATGCCTGCCAAATAGCCAATGACGGGTTATACAAGCCACGTCCTTGGAGTTATGTTTCTTGAAAGGCTAAGCAGTTCCTTTACCTTTTCATATTGATTTGCGGACACAGTAGCCTAGTTACTACGCACTTGGATAATATTGTTTTTGATTATTAGTTTGGTAGTGGCCATAGGTACCCCAATAGTACTTCTATCACTGATCCTAATACCTTTGCTGGCTAGCAGATCGACTTTACAATTTTCCCTCAATATTTCTATGCCCCGGAACCCAAATATTTATTGCATTTAATGTTACGGCATGCGTATTTAGATACGTTGCCTCTTCTTTTTAGCTAGAACATCTGTCTGATAAACTCTGAAGTAGTCTGGTAGGCGAACGGCTAGTTCCACTCCTAATTTCTTCGAAAATACTTCTATCGTCTAGCTTGGAACCAAAAATCTACAATCATTCAAAATATGTGAAAATATTGAAAATATTTCTACTCAGGTTTTGACTTTCTGTGACAGTAGGCAAAAATATGCACTCACATAAGTGTGTATAAGAGCTCTAGTGATTATATAAAGAAACAACAAATTAAACCTCTATTTTTCTTGTTTGATTTTAATAAAGAAAAATTAACATTTCTTACAGTTTACAGAGATAGAACATTAGAGAATACTTAGAATCTAGTTAAAAAATGCATTTAGAAAATTTGATGCAGTACTTTGCAGAAGAAAAATCTAGGTCCATATGATTTGAAAGCATACACCGCACGAAAAAATTATAAGACCAAGATGATTATGATGAAATCTACTAAAGCAATAATAGGAAAATGATCCAATATAGGTCCGTTGATTGTTTGTTTAAAACGATGCCTCATAATGAAAATTATTGCTGGTATATACCAATACCGCGCAAGTTCTTTTTTCCGGCAATATGAAATAATTTTAAGTCCAAATGAGTTTGCTTTTAATTTAAAAGTTTACAATGTAAGTTATTGCGTTAAAATTATTATATTATGAGAGTTTTTGATAGTTTTATCTCGCTCACATATTTATGTGGTTGTTTTGGTTTAGAAACAAAAAAATATGCCGCTTGAAAAAGTTTAGTCCGAATTTGAGCAGGGACAAATTTTAGCATGGAGAGAGAGAAGCCTTACAATACGAGAGATCGCTTCACAATTAAAAAGAAGCAAACCTCTGATGTTGCCTTAATTCCAGTTGAATGAAGTACGGATGTATCAAGAGAAGTGGTAAAATGCCAAAACTTAACCAGAGATGTTCGGAAAATGTATAGCTACAAATAAAGCCTGCTAAAAGTAAAATGGAACTCCTATTGGAAGCATATTCGAGTCTAGAATATGTAAAACGAGTAGTTAAACATACAAATAAACACACCACACAACCCAAACAGACCAGGCTGATATTTGCAGAAAAGTACCAATTTTTGGGAAGATGAATGGGAATGAGTAATTTTTAACGATGAAAAAAAAATTCAAATTGAACCGACCAGATGGCTCCCAAATGAATCGGCATGATAGACGGAAGAAAAAGAAGAAGAGAATGGAATATTATTTCATGGGCGGTTCTGTCGTGCTTTTGGCAGGCATTAGGGGCAAAGGCAAAACGCCTGTAATGTGTCAATATAAAAGTCAAATATATAGAAATTCAAGAAAAAAGAGCGTATTATACTTTTTTTGATGATAGCTTCGATGAGGAGTGGATTTTCCAACATGACAACGCAGATGTTCATACTTCCAAAAAAACAACAAGTTTTTGGCAGCGAAAAAATTATCTATGTTAGAACGGCTTGTCTGCAGCCCTGACCTTAACCCAATCGAAAACGTATGTGCAATACTTTCTCAATCGGTTTTCAGAAATAAAGGACCGTTTGATAGCGGTCTGTTATTCGCACTGACCTCTCCATCCGCAAACTGTGCTTTGAGGGTTGTGCTAGGGCTATCTTTCCGAGCAGGCAAGATTGGAAAGAGGGGAGAGTCGATACGGATATAGATATCTCTGTTTTCACTGACGGATCCAAACTGGAGTCTGGAGTGGGAGCGTGGGTTTACTCTAAATCAGCCAGCATTTCGGTATCCTTTAAACTGCCGGAAACAAGCAGCGTTTTTCAAGCAGAGGTCTTCGCGATCCTGCAGGCATGTAAAATGCTTCGGGATCGCTGTTGGAAGAGAGACATTAATGTTTTTTCCGATAGTCAACCTGCAATCAAGGCCCTGTCGTCACCGTATTGCAGCTCTCTTCTCGTGAACTCATTTAAGGAGGAACTCAAACGTCTCGAACGTGCAGGCAACATTTCCCTTATCTGGGTTCTTGGGCACAGGAATATAGAGGGAAATGAAATTGCCGATGAGTTTGCCAGGAAGGGGTCGGCAGAACCGGTTTCAGCTGTCCCCTTCTCAGACATCGGTATCCCCTTGTTCGTCGTTAAAGGGAAACTACACAATTTCGTTCTAAAAAAAAGCGCAAGGCAGATGGAGGTCTGTCTCATCGTGTGCTGTTTCAAAAACACTATGGCCTCAATACGATAGAAACAGAACGCTTAAGGTGATGGGAATCCCCCGCCATTCAATTTCCAAGCTCATTGCCGTGTTCACTGGTCACTAGGTGATCGGTACTCATGCGGAGAAGCTTGGAATTGCGTATAACCCCTATTACAGAAGCTGTGGGGATCCTGCAGAGAAAGAGACTGTGGAACACTTTCTCTGCAAATGTCCGGCTCTGGCGGCTAGGCGCTTGAGATTCCTTAGCGTGCCCTTTGGGGATGACTTTAAGAAACTCTGCAGCCTAGATCCCTTTCTCTCCTCCGCAGCACTGGATGGCTGTAGATGGTTTTTTCTCTTCCCTAAATCCTTTCACAGGTAGTGGTCCACATTATGGTATCAAAACGGCACGTAAGTGCTACTAGTAGTGTACCTGGGGTAGTCTTGCCATCTTACCTCCTACCTTCATAGCGTTAAAATCCTTAGAAGTACGATTATTTTCTGATGATCAAAATTGATCAAAATATTATAAAAACTTGATCAAATCGATGATTCGACGAGATGAACCAGTTATAATCCATAACAGAATATAAACTAACCGCAAAAATTCGATTTATTTATCTTAAAAAAATTGCTCTTATATTGTTCTTTTTTCGTTCTATAGATTTCCTAATAATAAATTTAAGTTTTGTGTGCTTATTTCAGAATATTTTCAAAACATTTATCATTAAAGGTTTAAAAATTAAAAACATAAATTGTTAGCCCTTAGCTGATAATAAAAATATAAGAAATTTATTTCTTCTTATAATATTTTCGTGTGGCGTATTAAATTCTCTCAAAGTCCTGCAGGTCGGAGTATTGGAACCGTAATTAGTTCTAACCATCCCTAATTAGAAAATATCATGATTTCGTAGCGGCGCTGAGGACTATTGAAATTAATTTTCTTGAGTAGCGGTGGAAAGTCATTCAGCCCACTTATCAAATGGAAAACGAAGGCATTCTGGTGTTTTTTGATTCCTGAACAAGACCCGCCTTTTATGAGAAGTAATTTAAACAGTGAAATGCAAAGAAAGTGAATGGAATGCCTACTAATGAATGCATGAATTAGTCCAATAAAGACGTCATTCCGCTTCGAACGCATAAGAGCATTTAGAGTATAGGGAAGAACAAAGTCCGAAATAAATTATCGAATAAAAGCAAGTACAGAATATGACTTTGTAATGGTGTAATTTACATGTCTTTGAAAGGAGAGTCCAGAGTCAAATGTCACACCAAGGTTAATAATTTCACTGCGATTGGATAAACTGGAAACGGAAATGTAGTGGGAAGTAGGTCGAAAAGACCACAAAGCACTTGGCCCCTCATATATTTAAATTTAAATTATTTATTTTGCACGACATTACCCAACTCAGATTGAAGATTTTTCGAGTCTGCTGTACTTGTAATCAATTTCCCAATGTTGTTCAAGCGCAAGTTGCTCCATTTCGTGAGTCACAGAAAACAATGAGTAATTCACGTTTCAAACTTTAGATGGCGCACCCTGCAAAAATTTCGTGCCTTAAAAATTCAAGAAAAAAAACCCACGGATGAGTGAAGTGGTTTGTGTTCAGCAGGCGAGTTGTCAGTATTTTTGATGGACACTCAATGCGGGAGTTATTACGTGGTGCCCTTGCTTGTTGTTGTTATAGCAACTTACTAAAGGTTTGCCTTTGCTCTTTTTCGTTGGTTGACTGCACGGATGGATGGATGGATGTTCTTTAACCACAATTAACTACTGCGTGTGATTATGAAATCAATTAATTATTATTGCTCTGAACATTTACATGACAGCTACACACAGACACAAGCACATGTATATCCATACCAAGAACATATACATATACATATGTGTACAGTAAACAGTTAGCAGGTCAAGCAGAAGTATTGATATGAATGTTTAAGTTACTTCACGGCTGATTACCCTGTTGTTGTGTCATAGTTTTATTTAAAGCGCAGTTTATGTGCAACATTTTTCGCAAATAAAACAAAAAACGAAAAAAAAACCAAAAAACAATTAAAAACATATTTTTGTATGTTACCAAAAGCCTTGAGTAAGCCTCGGAATATAATAATTAAATGCCCAACCGTTTATTAATTAAATGATTAAAAGAGAATATACGCTTCGTTACGCAAATTTGTCATTTATATTATATTTATGCTTCACATATTCACCGAATAAATACGCGCACATAAAAAAAACAAACACTTTTTTCCAGTTGAAGTCAACTTATAGAGTTTTTCATTAAAATCGCTCGAGCATTGCAATCAAATGCAACAAATAGCTTAAATAATATTCCAACAATTGATTTTTTTGTTTTAGTTTATTACCTTTTTTTTGTTTTTTCAAATGCATCCGCCAACATTATGAGCGTATAATGATTTCAAGCAAATGGCGCTGTAGATGGTGCATCCTAATGCAGCGCTCTGGGATGGCTTCTTCCCATAAAATGCGGGGATCAACTTCATGAAGCACGCGAGTTATGTTGGCCTCCAGATCAGCAATATTTTCTTCTTTGTTTGCACACACCAGAGTTTTCACGTAACCCACAGAAAGTAGTCGAGCGGCATGAAGTCACTTCATCTCAATGGCTAGAGCGAGATGATGAATCCCTCGAAATTTGCATTTAACAAATTCAAGCCGGCGCCATGCTGTTGGAGTCACATGTTTGTGGAAATTTTGCCACTTAATCAGAAATGAACCTCATAACACACGATAATTTTCTTCCTGCACATTTCATGACCAGCGCAACGACCTTGATAATAATCCCAAGGCGTTGTTGAATCATGCGGTTTCCATGGCTAAAAGACATTTATCTTGATCAAAGAAGTATTTCCATCAAATCCGTCGATCCCCGCACTTATTTGTCAAGAAGTCAAACCTCTCGTAGAGAGTGACATTCTTATGCGGATTTCCGAATTTGGAATGTTCACATGTTTTCTTCATTTCGTTTTACGATGAGTGCCACAGAATCTTGATTACTACTAAACATTTGTTGACTGAACTTAAAAGCAAAATTAAAAAAGTTGTGACAAGTTTTAAATATTTATTGCTTTCTTACTGAAATTAAAATGAAAATGTAGTTGATTCTACTGCAAAAGCTATACAAAGCCAAGGTTCAAACTTTGTGAAAATTCATAAAAAAATAGACCAAAAATGATCTTTAATTTTTTATATGCAGGAAAACATTTAACAAGGTCGGCATTAAAAATAAAGTTGTCAAAAATCAGCGCGATTTTTGAGGTACGTGGAAGATTGCACTCTATTACACCAAAACTTAATAGGCTATGAAACAGCGCAGGCTTCAAATTACGATGAAAGTTGGTTGTATTTTTTAAAGTTGTTGCAGCAGAATGATTCTCGTTATTCTTCTTCCTTTATTTAGGAAAATTCCCGTTTAAAATAATATATTTGGAAAACTTTTACTATAATTCAGTCGGATGTCCTGCATTCGTGCCATCTCTTCGGTGAATTATTCTGCCGTTCATCGCCATATTTACTATGCTTCGCTCGATCAGATATCTCCATTTTTCTTCTTCCTACATCACAAATCTCTCTAATTTCGTCATTTGGTCTTCTATGCAATAATTTCAATTGCTTTCATGTATTTGTTCTTCCATATTTCCGATCGTAGGCAGCCAGATAGTGTTGCTGCTTTTTTGCCGCAGCCTTCACTTCTTTCCTTATATCCTTGCTGTGGATAAATTGTATGTGAACCCCATGACTCTTCTATTGGCTTATTCTTGACCATCAGCTTGCATCTTTTTGGTTGCTTAGACATTACCATTGTCTTGGCCTTTTCCACCGATATCTGCATGTTTAAAGATGAAGTTACTTTCTCAAATTTGAACAGTAATCTCCGCAGGTCGTCTTCGTTTTCTGCTATCAACACAGCATTGTCTGCGAAGCGTATTATTTTAAATTCTCCAGCTGTCATGCGGAAACCCGAGGCGGCTGTTTGAAATTGTTCTATGATTTCATTCATAATAACATTAAACAGTGCTACGCTTAAGCTATCCTCTTGTCGAATCCCGAATGTAACCGGAATCAGCTCTGTTAGCTTTCATTCAACATAAATCGCTGTTAACTTATTTTTGATTCATATCATTTAATCGCACCCTGTCAAATCTTTTGTGTGATCGTCGAAACATTAGTAAGCGGGTTTATTAAACTCTAAGGTCTCCTTCTTCTGTTCCTCTACTCTATCTTGCTTCAAAATTTCATTTGCAATGATTTTTGTGAATAGTTTTGAGTAGGCACAAAATCAAAAGATTCCTCTATAGTTGCTTAACTCTTTTTTGTCTCCTTTTTTTTTGAAAACTGGGATAGTAACACTGTTGCTCCATACATCTGGTACTGTTGCTGAGTCGAGTATGCGTTTCCTCGCAGAGTGCAGTTCCTCCATATTTGATTAGTTCATTATAAATGTTACCAATTCCTGGACCTTTCCTGTTTTTCGATTCGGAGATCGGTTCTTGGAATTCATCCAATTGCGGGATAAAATAAATAGTTTCATGTTTTATATTATCCGTTTTCAAACATCTTTCTTTATTGTTAGATAATAATGAAGAAAAATTATTATATTTGCCAAAAACGGTCTTTACTTTTAGCAATTTCAAGTTTGACTCCAAAAACAATTTTATAATCTTCCATCATTTCGCGTCTCCTGTATTGTTCATAGTCTCTTCTTTTTTCTTTAAGCACTAACATTTAACTTCTTTACAATACCATGTTGTGCTCTGCCGTTTTTGGTTTTTTACATTTATTTTCCTGGTACACAAAGTTTCTTTGCAGCAAGCAAGGAAATTTATGGAATATTTGGAATTGTTGGAAATATGAGTGTTTAGCCTATTGAGATATAGTAATTGTTGTGTTTAGGTGGTTTGGAATGATTCAATGTTAAATATTTCTGTTTTGCTTGGTTCTTATTTTCTTCTTGCGGTGTTGTAATTTAATCATAGTTTTGCTAGCACGAGATTAGGGTGTGATCACGTATCGGCTAAGCTGAGGACACGGACGTCTGCGATGCTTGACGGATGTATGGCTCTGTTGGTTATAACGTTGTCAATTACTAACCTAGGTCCGCTTGACTTAACGAATGTCTATGTAGGTTGCAGTTTATGAGGATGGTAGGTGTTGTGAAATTATGCATTAAAATTCCATTCAGCCGCGAAATTATGTCGCAGGATCAGACATGTCAAAGGACGGCTTAAAACCAAGATTTCACTCCACTAAACTCTAGGCTGCCTTGTTAAATCAACAGTACATGAACAATTTAGGTAAGATGGCGCTAATTCTCTAAAATAAAACGTTTTGCACTTCTCTCACAAAGCGAAATTTCTCTCGAGCCATAACTACCCTTCTGGTTTTGTTTGTTCTATTGTACATTTAACGAGACTCCAAAACATAGTTCGATATGAAAACTATCCTAACTAATGTTCTCGACTGATACAAATTAAATAAAACAAACGCCATCGGTGTATTTTACAAACCTCGCTCAGTGGAAACTTGAAGCTCGTATCCCAGCGGCAATTTTTGCTCGCGTCACCAGCAGCGCCAGTAATAAGTGCCGCAAGCGAAATATCATCCAGGCACAATAAATCATTTTCAAACCTCAAAATTTTAAAATTTAATTCATTTATTTCTCCAAACCTCCATCATAGCTCTTTTTACTTACTCCTTGTAAACTCACTGAGCTGGCATTCTGATAGGCAGCGCCGCAGAGCTATTACGTTTAGCTTCATTGCTTTTGTTGTTAGTAGCGCAGCACCACAAGGGGTCTACGGATATATATACTCCCTTAAAGTTCAGCGCAACAAGTCTAAATGCTGAACAGGTATACATACATATCTACAGAGGTGCAACAACCGCTACTCATCAGCGCAATTTTATCACTTTTTGCGTGCCACCACACCTGAAACCCGGCCATCCATCATCAATGTCAGCGCAACATGACCACCATCATCATCAACATCATCACCATTGTTGTGCCACTGTTTAATCGAAGCGTAAACGCGCGTTTCATATGCACCGAGCGGAAAACTATCGCTGCTGTTCACATATTTTATTTTTTCATGTTGTGTTGCAAGTAAAAAACCGCTAACCGTAGTCAACAATACAAATAAAAGTACGATGCTCGTGCAATAATATTTGTAGCACCATGGAGGGGCGCCATAAACTGTGCTTACATATTTTTGTATTCCATCCAGTTGTATTCGCACGACCCACATTGTGCAGGTCCCTCTTAGCTCACCGCCTGCTGGGCGCAACAATTTCTTGCTTTTGTGACTTTAAATTTTCACCGAGCCGAGTGAGGCTTTAAGCGGCAGAGGGTAGATAGTGGATTCGGTTGGCTGTCAGTATGGCGATAAAACGAAATGGCATCGAGATGGAAGGGAGTCAAGAGAGATGCGCTATTGTTGGGCATCACTGCGCTTTGTGTTGAACCCAAATGGGTTGTATTAGTTTCGTTGCATTCACTATTTCCATTGTTGTTGTACAGGCAACATCAGCCACCGTTTTTTATAGCCAGTTCATAGAATATCGAAATTTTCGTTTTTATTTTTTTATTTCCCTTGGTAGGCTTAGAGTGGTTTTAAAATTTCTATTTTTGGCCATCTTTTTTGATGGAATTTTCTTTGATTTCTTTGCTCAGTAAAAATATTATTTATTCCCTTTGTAGAGATGGGTTTTTGCTTAGCAAATTGAAAATATCTGCGGATACTTAGGATAAAACTGGTCGATAATTTTTTAGAGATTATGCTCAATTTTTTTGCCTTTGAATACAACCGAAAACTTTGCTCATTTCCGTCACATTTTGTGACAGCTACAAAAGGAACGAAAGTACAAGTTAAAAAAAATTAAGTTCACCTAACAAGTCAATCAAAGCATGGAACAATTTGTGAACGACTAACCACATAAACAGTCATGGCATTGCTAGGAAGCTGAACAGCCAACTGTAATTAGCAGAAGCTTCCTAAACGGTACGGAGGCCAGGGTACAAGCAAAAAACGCCAATATTGCGTTTCTTGAAGCGATTGAATGCGAAGAGTCTCTACATCATTTGAGGCTACTATCTGGGCTAAAGTTCTATTTTAGAAGCACTTTACTCAGTTGCGTTTCCCTTGTTCTTACACTAAAACTATCCCTCCTCTCCTTCTGTGGATACCATCTTCCCGGGACTACTTTCTGCAATACTTCGGGAGGGCCCATACATTAAAGACCAATTATTTTCACCCACGTCTGGGTCCACCATATATGTAGCCAGCCTTACATGCTATAGCCTTGTCTTTTTTGGCCTCTGTCTGTGAGGCTTCGCTTTGTTGCACCTTGTCGAGGTCTACCTTGTTTTCAGTACGTCCTGGATATGGAGCTTTATCATTGCAGAAATACATTCGGAGGTTTGCCATTACCTGCCGTGGGGCAACCGCTATTAAAGGTACCTTTTTCTTCATTTAGTGTTTCACGGAGATATGAACCTATGTTCTCCGAGTTCCGAATGGTAGTCACGCACCAATCCATCGGGCTACGGCGGCCGCCAGCACCTCAAAAATGGTATAAGCATTAATTATATATAAACACGTCTTCGATGTAACTCTTTACCATGTTCCAGCTAACCTCGCATTCGAGCATTTTGCTGATTGCGTTGCTCGGCGCGATATCGTCAATCTGCTTCCTCAGAGCATCTCTTTCCGTGAGCCATCATGTTACAACTAAAAAACGTATGCACAGCGTCATCGCTGGACGCTTTGCAGTAAATCCACTTGCGATCGCACACCTTGGAAGTATCCGTGGGCACGAGAGGAACAGAGTTAATAAGTAATTCACTCGCCTGAAGTTTCTTTGGACCCATTTGCCTATTGACGGAATGAGTTTCGCCATCCGTGTGCCACTCGGTTCAGTGTACCGTAGCATGGTTTGACATCTCTGTTCCGCGACGCTAGTGAGACGTGTTTCTTCTTGGAGTCCCACGCATCCATTCATTCTATGGCCGTAACGTCAACGGGTATCTACCCGCTAATCAAAAAGGCTGCAGCGCCGGAGACAGTGCAACTGTTCTTTGCACAACATCCAGTTCTTTCGCTTGACTTTGCATTTTAGCGCATCTCCCCACACTTCGCTTCCCTACAGGAGAATTGAGTTTGTAGTCACCTACCTACCCTACCAACTAGCCTTTTTTTAACCTGTGTTGGCCCAACGATGTTTACCATTAACCTTAATTCCCATGACCTTTGCCGCTGGAGGATCGTGGGGCATGGGAGGCCTTTCAAGCCGAGGCTCCGCCGTTTATGTCGCCTTTTACGACAGGCATGACATACCGCGGATGTATTCTTTTCCCTGACCCGCGGTATACCTGGATTTTACAAAACGGTCTGAGTTCGTTTATGGTAAAATATGTTAAACTTTTCAATAAAAATGTTAGATGGCGCCTGACAATACTAGGAAGTGAAAAAGGCCAGAAATAAAATTAGCCACCCTCGTTGTAACTACAGTCAAACTCAGAAA
Source organism: Anastrepha fraterculus (assembly GCA_037575425.1). Classification (NCBI taxonomy): domain Eukaryota; kingdom Metazoa; phylum Arthropoda; class Insecta; order Diptera; family Tephritidae; genus Anastrepha; species Anastrepha fraterculus. The sequence continues at coordinate 27,591 of JAYXIM010013407.1, read as the reverse complement.
TGTGGCGCGATTCAAACTTTACTAAAGTTGCTTTTTCCCAGAACATTCTCGCTTACTAAAATAAGCAAGAGAATTGCCGTGACAAAGATGGACTGCGCACTGAACTTAAATCAAATCTAATCAAACAAAGCTGCTGGTGAACATTCAGATGAGGACCAGTGCTTGAAATGCGAAAAGTGAGAATAGCGAGACCACTGCAGGCATACTGTGAACAGTTACTGTGTTGTTAGTGAGCCACCCAACGCTCAGCGAATCTTAACGAAGGTGAATCTTAGTGAATCTTAACAACCATAACTAAGACGATGAGAAGAGAGGCATACAGTGATGATTCCGGTAAACCAGGTGCTTTGAGTGGATGAATTTGAGCAGGGGTGGCATTTGGAGAGGATCGCGCGGAAAGCTGGGATTGAACAATCCATCAGTGCATGGCTCGTAAATAATTGCTTGCAACGTTGATGTGGTCAAATTCGAGGCATTCGCAGCTTTTCTATAATCAAATATAACGCAATAAAATATATTAAAGCCTTTTCGCTGATTCTAATTTCAAAGCGATTGCCTAAAATTTGCCGCCAACCGACCAATACAACACATTCCAGCTTTACAGCCAGCGAGTATTCATCACATTCAGGTCGCCCTGTAATTAACTCTTCATTCGCTGGTATGCAATGCGCAGGAAACATTATTCAACGTACGCCGTAGGAAGCAACGCAGCAGTCCGCAAATCCAGTTAATCAGCTCATCGCGGCGTATCTATGCATCCTTCAGTCGCGAACTGGTTTCGACATCCGCCCTCCGATGAGAGCCTCTGCAGCTTCATTGTACTTGAGTAGTTCACCCCCATTTGTGGTATTTGTATGCCAGTGCTCCGGGCATTCATTGTCATTAATGTTAACTTCACCCCAGCCTCTCTTCGTCCAAAACTCAAACTACTCAAATCTACTAACTCTCCTATTCTGCTCACTCGTGCTATATTCACACTCAGGTGCTTTTGTAGTTGGTTTTGATGATTATTCAAATATGTGCGGTGTGTAAAAATTACGTGGTTTGACCGTTGCTGGATAAATAATGGCTGGCGAGTTCAGCGCTTTTCTATAGTTGCGGTTGACATTAAAATAATTTGGTGCAAAATGTTAATTGCGTGAAGTTTTTGAGCAAGGGATAATGCAGCTTTCTGCTTTCGGCAGATTTATTAACTTCAGCCCGGATTCACGCCTAACTCTATAGCGGGTTCAGTGGCGTTATTTTCATGGATATTTAATTAGTACTGCTATTATTTAACATCACACACAGATCGAAAGCCTTGCCGTAAGCGATGTTGCAAGAAAAATTCATCAAACAATTTTAGCCCGTGTAGCTCAAAAGGTGTGTAACGTCTTACCAGTCATAAAAATTTATAAATATGATCCAAAAATTTGTCTCTAAATCAATTTAAAAACATTGAGTTTCGATGAGCAATTCCTTCATATATGTAAATATCGCTTGCTTCTGATTGATATAAAATCTTTGGAATCAATCTAATTTCACCATACCTCTGCGCAATCATTGCAGTTCTTTACCTTTCTCTAATGCTTCCATTGATCGGGACTTGAGTTAATTTACTTTAATCACGAGTTCTAACCAATTTGATTTGTCATCTTCGAAATTTGTATTTTCTAATATTCTGAAAACAGTATTCTAGGTGTTTAAATTCTTGTTTATTAATTACCCTACTTTCTAAATAGTCAGTAAAAAACCAAAGAAATAAATAAATATAAGGCTCATCAGCTTAGCCAAATATGGGCTCTGAAAAATGTTGACCTGTTAGCTCTCGGTAGGCGAAAGTGTACCTCCTAATCTCAATTATTTGAAGATCTGGGTAGATTAGGTGCAGTTTTTTTTAGTCTAGTCTTCTTTTGTTCACCAAAAGATCGAAATGTTTTAATTAAAAATAGTGATGAAACTCACAAACTCTCTCCCTGAGCATCGCCATGGCTACCTAGTGAAAAATTTATTGAAGGAAATTTGTAGGAAAAATCATTCATGATTTCAGAAGCTTGAACACATAACGTCTTTGAAAATTTGTCTTCACAGAAAAAACTTCCGAAAACTAATGCGAATTATTAGCTGCCCTTCACTTGCGTTTTGTTCTGCTGGAATTGAATAAGCTATAAAACTGCATACCAGAAAATTTTGATGAAAAGAAATTTAAAAAAATGTCATCAAATTTTTTTTTAATTCGTTAAAATGTCTTGAATTTGAAAAAACAAATTATGAATAATTTTTCACATAAAAATCCCTGCCTCTTTTTTATGGTATGCGGGTCAGGAGATTACATCTTCTAAAGAAAGACTTATAGCCCGTCAGATATTGCCAGAAACACCCATGACCAGAAACGAACTGGGTTACATAGAAATTCAGTTTCCTATGTTTCCGTTCCTTTCAAGTTCGCCAGCCTGAACATTATGGAATGTGTCCATCGTTCGCTTTGTGCTGTGTCCCACTGCCAATGCCATTCATCAATGTGTGTTTCTGTCAGTCTGTTCCTGTCCCGATCCACCAGTACGCGACAAAGCCACGCTGCTTCAGCTGCTAACTTCGAGGCCAATGGGAAATCTCTCAGCGAGTACAGCGGCTGCTTCGTCGAAAATTGTAGGATAGGTCCTACACACTCTGACATTGGCTAACCTGTCTACCACTAGCAGCTCCCGGGTGTACGATTTATTCAGCACAGCTTCTGCCCAAAATCGGGGCTGCATAAAACATTACGCAAAGTGATGCAAGTAGTTACCTTGATGACTCGTTAGGTCCTCCAACGTTCGGCATAGCTCTGGAAAGGTAGTTACAAACCTTAGCAGGTTTGTGTCCAGATGAGTTGTACTTTCAAGCATGGCCTTTGGGTGTGTACTAGACTCTATGGTGTGATCTCCAAATCTGATGGAGACCTGTTCCACCTTTCTCTGGCTGCTTAGTAGCACTAGGTCGGTTCTGTTATCCGCTAGTTCTAGTTCGTTTCTTGAGTCGTGTCTTCACCATTGCGATCTTTAGCTGTATTCTGTCACTACTCCTTGCTATAGCTACCCCAATTATGGCTAGACCATCGGCATATCCGACTATAAGCACACCCTCTTGGCTTATTTAATTGGAAGACTTCGTAGTATACTACAACCTCAGAATGTGGTCCTCTGTGATAGCAGGACTGAACTTTCAGTTTGTGAAGCAGGCCGCTTTCATGTAATTCGGTATTTGCATATTATTTAGTGCATTTATTATTCGGCTCCAGCTGGAATTTTTAGGACGGCCTCTCCTTCTGGATGTAAGGACTTACATGGATTAAGAAAATTACTTTTGTTTTGCTTGCTTTGGTGTTTCTCCAGCTAGATTTTTTTACAAACAAGGGAAAAACTAATCCCTTTATAGGAAAAAAGCAGCTGCTTAGAATAATGCAGATTAGTGCCTTGCAATTTTACTCAAACTCCGCTTGCTCACAGTCGAATTATAATTTAATTGCAATTAATGTAATGTCGCTTCAATTTATGTGTGTATGTGTGTATGTGTGCGTATAGGTGGATGACATTTAAATCCCAATTTACGCTTTCAATTTGTAGGTGTTGGTACATAAATGTATTTGCCTTACGTGACGCCTTTCGCCTTTGCCAGCAGGAGTGAACGTTATAGAGTACATGAACACACGCACATACACACACCTTCACACATACCAACAGACGTACGTGCGGGCAACCCTAACACCTTACAAATGTTTACAAGCTTTGACTCGTTTGGAGAGCACAGCAGGCAGCCAATAGCAGGAAAATTTACAGTAAATCGCTGGTGGTGCCAAGAAAGAGCATCAGGCAGCTTAAAGGTTAGAGGCGACAACAATTTGCCACCTGCCACTGTTTCAGTCCTCGCTTGCCTCGTTGCTGGCAGTCTTGGCTGCTGCTACAGCTGCTGGTGCTACGAACTGCTGTTGCAACCTCAACTTTTCAATTAAATTAAGTTGAAGAATGGCGAAGCGCCATGACTGCCAGAAGCAGTAAATTTCGCGCAAAGCATGAAAATGCCAGCAAATTATTATTCTATGCAAAACAAGTTTCAATATAAAGTTTACAAGCGGCATGACTTGAACTTGCTAAATATTTTCATTTTGGTTGTTATAGTTGCCAATTTGACGCATTTATGTGCCTATTATTCGCCGCTGCTGGTGCTTGGCTGTTTAATGATTATTTTCTTTTTTTGGTTTTGTTTTCTTTTGTGTATTAAAATTTATTTTTGTTATTTTATTTGTCCTATTGCTTTTTTATTTTGCCTTTGATCCTGCCGGGCGCGCGGAAAACTTATTATACTTTCTTTCTACTTTGTTTTTATTTGTTCGGCCTTTTATTGCAACAGCTGTTTAGTTTGGAAAAAGTTTCTCACGATAAATTGCACGGTGGATACAAGTGGTTTGATTTGTGATTAGAAAAGTGTCCCAGCGAAGATAAAAGTTTCATGGGCAAACCTACGAGGCAGACTTGAGTAAGGAAAACGAAGAAGAAGCAGGAGTACAAAATTTAAATCACTGTAACAAATTTCCAAGAGTGCTCTTTAGCCATTGTATTTGTTTTTTGCGCATCATATAAATTTTGTATCCTTCTAAAAACTGTCGATTAGTTCCTTTATTATAACTTCTTTATTAGACATCCGATTTTTAAAACCGCGAACATCATTGCCTTGACTCGTATGAAGATTTAATTTAGTACTTTTTCAATGCTTAATTAAAATGTTTGAACTGTTAAACTTTCTGGTTCCTGAATTTAATGAAATCATTTAAAAGTAAGCTGAGTCTTAAGGTTACACTTACCCAGCTATCCCGAGATGATATCACTGAAGTCATCACATTCAAAAAGAAGTTCAGAATTGAACTGGATGACAAGATGAACTGGAGTAGACCTGCATTTGAAAGGAAACTCCAGGAGTGCATCCAGCACTGGTTCACATGTGAATCGAAGACCCCAGAAAGCATAGGCGCTGCAGTATACGGCCCCAGAACTAAGCGTTCTGTGCCGATGGGTGTCAAGCATCTTCCAAGCAGAGGTGTATGCTATCTGTCTATGTGCAAATACTAATTCTAACAGAAACTTCCGGAATGAACGAATTGCTATTCTGGGCGATAGTCAGGTGGCACACAAGACTCAGTCATCCTGTGAGATTAAGTTCTCAGTGGTTCTTGAGTGTATCAAAGGGCGCACAATCGCATCCGTCTAATCTCGGGGTACACGGGTATTACTGGGAATGAAGTAGTGGACGCATTGGCGAGATAGACTGTGGCCTCGCCATTAATAGGACCCGATCCCTTTCTTGCTATGCGACAACACACCATTAAGAAGAAGCTTAGGAGTGAACAGCTAAAGACTAAGAGAGGTTAGTTGGCTCCAAGCTATGGGGCTACGCCAGGCGAAATCATTACTGGCAGGATACAACCTCGTAACTATCTCCAAAAATAAACTAAGAATGCTCACAGGCTTTTTCAATAGCCACTACAGACTGCGTAGTCATCTGCACATGATCGGGATATGGGATACTAATTCTTGTCGTTTCTGCGACCAATCCCAGGAGGCTACAATGCATCTTCTCCTGGAATGTAGCGCTATAGCGCGGAGAAAGTTGAGACATCTTGGCCAACTTCAGTCAGAAGAAAGGCACATACACTCAATACAACCCAGCTCAATCGTGAGTTTAATAAGGGAGCTCACTCTGGATGAGGTGCTGTGATGTGTAGAGGGCATAAAAAACCATGAAGTCGAAGTGCAAAGCAAACGAAGCCATCTAATCTAAAGTAAGTTTTTGACTTTGATTAAGCAAAAAGGATACCTTAGGGGGTACACCTCTAAGAAACTGACTAAACTATGAGAACGACTTCGAAGCTCAGAAATATAGAACTTCTCAGGGCAAGCGTAATGATGTTATCTTATAACAAAAAAACATTCCGGCGTTCTTAGAATGATCGAAAGAAATTTTTCAAAGCACCGACATTTTTGCAACAGACGAGTTAAATGCAGTTTGTATATTTTTTGTTTTTTTTGTCAACTCCATCTACTGTATAGCTAACAACAAAAAGTTGTATATCTTTGAATATGGCTGCAAAATCGGAATAAGGCATGACTTTCTTTCATAAAACTTTCATTGAACATACCTAATTCATATTGGGGATCTTCAAATTCTACTGATCCTATCATATCTAAATATTTCCCAAACTCTCAATTTATTTGAAACCATTTACCGGAATCAGGTGGTTAAATTTTTTTGAACGACTACTTTCTGCAAAGAAATACTCAGAAAAACCAAAATATGTCGCGTGTAGCATTCCCTCCAGAATAGTTCTAATGAACACCATTGCTAGTGCTAAAAACAATTTTTTAAAGAAGCTAGTAGCAAAATAATTCGTTTGCAAGCGCACACAGTGAATACTGCTTGAGAGCTCACCTCTTCTCGATCTTGGGCTGAGTAGGCAAACTTTCGGATTTATCGGAAAACAATTTAACGGTTCGACCAATTCGAAACAGTTACACATTTTTTCTTAAGGAAAAACTGAGATAGTCACAAAAACTACTCCGCTATGTAAAATAGGACTAACGATAGCCTTGCGGCTGTATACCTATAGTACACAGTCCTTTCTACACCGAACCACTAGGGACTCCCCACAATGACTTTCACAGAAACTGCCTGCGCCGCTGCACTAAGTAGGAGGTAGCAAAGATTTTTTGGTGAAGAAAATATTTAGAGGATATTCAATAAATTCATTTAAATGACGGCAGCTGCTCTTGCTCGTTCACACTACAAACTGGTTAATGGAGGATTTGTCTTTTTCTCATAAATATTCTACAGCATACATTTTTAAGGCAAACAAAATTCTTAGAAGTCAAGTTAAGCCAGCCAAGAACATTGCATGATAAACATGGATTGGCATTTTCTCAGATCTCAATTAATTGCAAACTTAAAAGCAGCGTGGAGCGCATCGTTAAAATATTATATTACTTTTCAATTACTTACCATCATTTCATAGAGATACTGCGCTTTGCTGTTTTGGATTCACTGTTCCAACGAGAAGTTTTCACTCCAAACAGTACGCACATACATAAGAACAGGTGCAAAACAAAACTTTGTGTGGCCTGTTTAAAAGCAGTTAGAAGTAATCACTTTACAGCCAATCTGACAATAAAGAGAATGAATACAACAAAAAGTACAAAACGAATAACGCAGTGAAGGGCAGTAATAAAACAGAAAACATCATAATTACTGGCATAACTGTAAATGAAGTTGAAATTGGCATAAGTACATGTGCTTAGTTGTTTGGAAGCAAAGGGGGAGGGAAGTTTATTTTGAAGTTAATAGCAACTCACAGCGCAACACGTAGAGCCAGCAAGCACGAAGTTATATTACGCTATTTATTTGTATGTGTGTGTTATGTATACACACATGCGTGTCTCACTGGTATTGGCATTATGACTGAAAAAACGTTTCACGCAAAAGCCACCCACACACACATACCTGCATGCGAGCGCATTTAAGTGGTGCACCGGTGCGTATGCGTAATTTTCCCCAATGGTTTTATTTCACTCCATTTCTTTTTTTAATTGAAAAATTATCGAAGATAGAACATGACTATGGAAATAATTTTTCTGCTAACATATATATATACATACATACGTTAATAAACTTCGTGGGGCTAGTTTGTTATATTTTTTCTATGGTGGGGAACCATCGCTAGTTGAAAGTTTGCGAAAAAGATTTAGGGGAAATTTTTAAAGCACAAAAGGCAGTCGAAATCAAAAGAATTCACAATTTGGGTACGAAGCTCAGAGGGGCTAGTAATCTCTTCACGCTAAAACAAGCATCCGGGTATTCATAACATAAGAGCTAAATTCAATTAGCACTAATTTTCCATGCCACAAACGTGTCGAGGGAAATGAGGCTCATCAACGATAGCGCACAGCAGCTCTGGTTGTGTTCTTTGTCAGTTCCACTCCTTACACATGAACATGCGCGTACTCCCTGAAGTGCGCTGATTAGCGTTACGCTAATTTCGATGCCTCGTTGCACAAAGCGTTACCAACAACAATGAAATCAGAAGCAGGATAAGAGGGGTCTCTGCCAAATGCAGATAAAACAAAGTGAGTACAGGCATGCATGAGTTCCACCTGTTGGCAGTTGGTGGGTTAGCTTTTAGTTCTTTTTCTGCTAAAATGTTTTTTCTGCTCTTATTTTCAAATTCATGAGCAAATTGAATGTTTTCATGCCCAATGAGTGCCTCGTTAAGTGGCTGATTTAACAGCTTCAATTAAAACGCAAATTATTCGTAAAATGACTAAATGGAGTTAAGTTGTCATTGGCACAGATGTGAAGAGCTGAAACAGTTGCGCGTGAGTGCATGTGTGTGTGTGTGAATTTGCGGGGTTCTGAGCCCTTTAAGCGTTTATGTCGAGTATGAAGGCATTTCTTGTTTAATGCCGCCTACTTAGTCCAAAGTAGCACTTGTTGGCAAGAGGGATTCTTCACTGGTATCAAGGGCTGGGAAAGGTTTCTCCCAATTCTGATGGCGCTGCTGGTATTAATCTACGTAAATTACATATTCGTATTAGTTTTGCGGAGATACCAAATTCAGACAGCCCTTTTCGTGCTGTCGAGTGCGAATTTAAAATAGGCAAAAATATGGTGTGTGTCCTTTCTCCTTCCATGGCAATTTTCGAAGGCGTTATCAGGCACTGATAAGGTCCAATCAGTTGGTTAATGGTAGGCTGCAACCTTTAGCCTCGTTATCGCTGTTCTCACCTCGTCACAATCGGGTAGCGAGCGAAAGTCCCATCATCAACAATTTCGGTATCGCCAAAATTTTCGGGAGTTATTCCTATTTGTCAGCATCTCAAGCTCCTCGCACGCACGTGTTTCGGCTTCTTTTTTCTTCCTGTTTCTTACTTCAACTTAATTCCATTGGCTTACTTTACTTCATTATTCATTTGTTATAATTTTATTCATCAAATTTTGTTCACTTTCACAAAATCATTTAATGTTTGAAATCATTTTATATATAATTTTAATCACAATCGAGTAATAGTGGCAAGGAAAATGTAGCTCTGGGCTTGCAAAGTCATCTATTAACTCAATTTATTACTTTGATTGCATTTAATTTTTTCCCCTCGCATCATGCAACAAAACAAGCGTTGCCAAAGGCGTCCACAACATTAACGCAGTGCCGAAGTGGCTGAAGTATGGTAATAAATTATTTATAAAGCACTTTGCTTACCCCAAAAATTACTGTCATATTTTGCAAATCCTCGAAATACGCGCATGCATCCTTGCAATGTGATTTGGCGTCTGGAATGTACAAAAATGAGCTGTGGTTAAAAGATTTGCTTTAAGGGAAGAGTGATAAAGGGAAGTTGCTTACATGACTACCCTAAAGCAGACCGAGTATAAGCAGATATCGAGAACTTTTTGCTCTGGCAACAGCTGCCAGAAAAACAAAGTAGAAATAAATTGAGAAGGAGAGTTTGGTAAGAGTGAGTTAATTTATATATCTCAGTTGCCTATTGAAGCACAAAAACAAATTCTGAATGGCACAAGCATAGGTGTTTAAGAGCTCTGAGTTGGCGCGAAATATTATCAAACCGCATTTTAATGCCATTACTCGTCTCATTTTGGGGAAAACTTTTTTCAATAAACTTTTTGCACAACACATCACTCAAATTGGAAATAATTTCGCCATATTTTGCGATCACGTGGAAGCGATTAATTTGGTTTCGCGAAAGAAAGAAAGAATGCTAAAGAAACTCTTTTTCCAAAAGACAAGTGGTATTTTCCCCACCCTGTATTTGTTACATAATTTATAAAGCATATCAATTTTATTGGTTCATTTGACCTCCATTTAAACTTTTTTGACACACTTCATTGAATTTCTCCAACCACACTTAAATATCCACTGTCCCTTGCCATCACTGCTTAATAATACATAGCAGATTAGATTTGGAATTTCACGTTTCAACAGCAAATTGCTTTTATCGCCTGATCTGCTATTTGCGATTGAGTGGAGTTAGCAATGTAATAAAGATAAGTGACATAAGTGTAAGGAAAAAGGCATTAGAAGCATTTGCTTCTTAAAAAAATTTAAATATAAATGCTGATCATTTATTTAAGTCCAAGGAAATTCATTTCCAACTATTTACGAATATAAATATTAAATATTTAACAAATATTATTTTAAGCATTTACTTACATAGAAAATAATTTATTACTTGCAATTGAAATACTTGTTTCACCCCAGAAAGGTCCAAATCCCAAAAGGTTGAGAGATAATTAAAGTCAGACAACTATTCTAAAGAGTGACGCATTGGCGCTATAAAATGTCCTACAAAGCCAACGCGAGAAATCTTAATTACGACAGAAAATTTAAGTCAAGGAACATGTTACATGCAATTGAGAATACTTGTTTCACCCCAGAAAGGTCCAAATCCCAAAAGGTTGAGAGATAATTAAAGTCAGACAACTTTCTAAAGAGTGACGCATTGGCGCTATAAAATGTCCTACAAAGCCAACGCGAGAAATCTTAATACGACGAAAATTTAAGCAAGGAACATTAAATTGTAGTCTTTCTAGAAGGGCCGGGCCATCAAATTCGCCATTAACGAGATCAAAGATAATTGATGCTGCATGAAATTACAAATGTCTGATAAAGTTTACATAAACGAGCATAGTTTGCTGTTATTAATTTGATAATAGGTCAGAGTGAGTCATATAGCGTTTGCTATTGAACTAGCTATTGTTTGAGAATGGTCAAATCAAATGACATGTTGCACTGCCAAAGTTACATCTGAACTTTCTGAGCTAACGTTTATTGAGAACCGACATAATCTGCTGAAATTCCGAATCAATGTTGCACTGTAACGTATACCACCTGAACTTTTGAGTTGTTGAGGGTCTGAGATAATCAGTGAATGATAGTGCGAAACGGCACACAAATTTTTTGAACCCTCTCCACTCGATTTTTATGAAATGTATGATAAGGTCTCCACATAAAAGGAGCACATCCAATTTGGACCGAACAAACGCAGAGTACAATATCTTAAGAGTATATGGATCAGTGAAGTGCGATGAGTGACGTCTTACAAAAGCGAGCATAGCAAAGGAATTGGAAACGGCATAATTGTGTTGCGTAATAAGATTGAGTCTTGAATTAAATAAAACCCTTAAGTATTTAATCACATCAAACGAAGCAAGGTTTGTGTTATTAATTTGATAATAGGTATTAAGGGGGATTTGAAGCTTAGAAAATGTGATTTTATGGCATTTTTCATTATTTCGAAACAGACGATTTATAAGGCACCAGGAATATAAAGTATTCAAATCTACAGTCTGCGAAATTCTATTGATTCAGTTCAACTCTACGGCTGAATCACTAGAATTTCTTATTTCGGCATAAGCTTCTAGATCAGCAGCATAGGAAGAAACTTAGCAAGCCAAAACACAAACAGATATCATTAATAAGCAAACAAATATCAAAATTCCTAAAATACTACCCTGAGGTACACCAGAGAGGTTATGTTTTGCAGAAGTCCCATCGATAACAACTGTGCTGCACCTCCTTTTTAAATAGGATCGAATCCAATCAAGGAAAGTCGAATGAAAAACCGAGAAATGCCAATTTAGTTACTAAAATCATATGGCAGATTTTATCGAAGGCTTTAGGGAGGTTCGCGTAGATCGCATCAATTTGGTAGTCTGCGTAACAAACTTCAGAAAAAACTGATAAGTTAAATAACGTAGCTCACGCAACTATACTAAACGCTAAAATAAAATCTGTCACGTTCAAAAAGTTTAGAGACAGCAGATAATTTAAAAATCTGCGTCTAATTCGCAACATCGCTCTTATTGGCGCATTTGTATATTGGAATGGCTGAAGTCAGCTTTCAATCAGCAAAAAATATTTCTTCAGCCAAGGATTTATTAAAAATTAGTTGAAGTGGATGCACCATAGAGCGACAATTTCTAAGCACATCGCGCAAAGAACTAACTTTGACCTTGCCAGCCAAAGGTGTGATTGTTCAGCACGCCATTGATTCTTATGTAGCTCCATTATCGTCTTCAAAATAATATGTTGCGATCATCGGAACGCCTTTTTCGTTGTCTAGATGCGTGACAAGCATTACTAAGTCTATAACATCTCACAATATGCCAAGTCTTTTATATCAATTATGCCGAGATCCCAAAGAAACGATATTACGGAATTTCGGGATTGTCGTGCTTAGCTTCTCACGATATTCGAAATCTTTTCTACACTTCGGTTTAATAAATCACTAAATTATACCTAAATTCAGATCAACTTTCCCTTTGTAGCGGAAATTCGGGATTTCGGTATTAGAATACTCCGCTTCTACTAACCCGAAAAGTATTTCGCTATATAAAGAATTTTTGCACGCTCTTATAGGAATTATAAAGAATAGAACAGCGAGTTTGTACTAACCAACACTGCGGTCTGCATTTATTACTTACTGCCTTAGCTAAGTTTTTGCCAACGCATTTTCTACCCCTGGTGCACTGTGTGACAATTAAAACGAGGAATTATTGCAGTCACTCAACCCCAGCCAACTCAGCTGATATGTGCGGAGCAACGGCCATGTGTTGCAACATTAATGTTTAGCAAATTGCGGCAATTAGAGCAACACAAAGCGACGGGAATTAATTTGTGCAAATTGCGTGTACAATGAAATACTGTAATGCACAAAAGACAGGTGAAAACAGATGAAAATGAGCAGAAGCAGCAGTAGCGGCCAAAGCAAGTCTAAGACATGCCAGGGCAGCAGACGGAAAGCGGAGCTGTAGAGAGGAGGAACTGCGGTCAATTCCTGTTACTTGCGTAATTGATATTAGTTGTTTTCATATTTGTTTTTGCTTTCGTTTTTGCTTTTGTTCTTGTTTTCATTGTAACTGCGGCAGTGCACGCTTTGTGGCTTAGCAGGTATGTGGCAAGGCAAATTAAGTGAATTATGATGTGTGCGGTACACTGGAAATAGGATTAATTGGTTAAAGGAAAGAGAATTCGCCAACCAAAAGGTGAACTACTCCAGGGTATGAGCCGGAGTATCTACTTATGTCAGTATATATTCTTTAAGCTAGTACATTTACCCAGAATGGATCTTCAGTAATTGTTTCTCAACTGCCTACTGCAACTTATTTGCTTGTTAAGGGGACAGATACCGGATACCCTTTTTCTCAAATTTGGCTTACAGTTTATTTACACATTAAAATAATATACATTTTTTTTAATCATTTAAAATGGCGGATGTACACTCCATTCTTCCAGGAAGGTCGCAGCGGGGCTTCGCAATCGGCGGGCATTGTAGCATCGGCGTCAGTGGCCTGAATACAAAAAACCAAAATTTTTTTTTTATTAATGTCATAATTTCCATATAAATTAAAAACAAATGGAAAAAATTGCGCGATAAAATGCTTAAAAAAATGAATTTTGGAGCGAATTCTCCTACTATTTTTGCTTCGAAAAAATAATTTTTTCGAAAAATTTTCGAAAACTTAAATTCACATAGAAAGTAATATCATGAAAAAGTTACAAAATTTCAGGGAGATCGGTCAATAACTTTTCGAGTTATCGTGCACGCCAATTCGAAAAATATAGTTTTGAGAAAAAACGCGTCTAAAGTTTGAATACAACGTAACTATACCTCTCCCAGCGCTCGAACGCAAAGAATAGAGTCGTCACGGTTGACGATCTTTAATATAAGAAATACTTAAATTTACGTAATAAAATTTTTTTTCACATATTCTTAAAGGATTATATTAACATTTGACGAAAAAAAAATTTTTTTTTCGAAATTTTACAGGTATCTGTCCCCTTAATACACCGAAATTTCTGGTAAATTTCTCAACTTAGAAAGCATTAAAATTGCATAGCTACGAACTTCACTGCTATTCAATAGCACAAATACTTAAATACTTTTACTGAAGTCATAAAATTTATAGTGAGACAGCAAAGTTTATGCAAATATCAGCTTAGCTGTAGGCAACACAAATGGACCATAATAATATTGGCCACAATTTTTACTCCTTTTGCTAATTTTAGTAGCTCCAACTTGCAGCACTCCACTGCTCCACACGGCGTATTGCCCGCCGCTCAAAGCCAGCGAAAATTGCTTACCAGCAGAGTCCGATTTGCGGGTGTCACCACAAATAGCCAACTGACATGTAAATGATTGTTCCTCTCATTCCGTGATTGCGCTCCTATTGTCCCTGCCACATTAGTATGCAGCTTAAGCTAAAATGATGTATTCAGTAAGAAGCTTACCCGCAGGGTCTATAGTTCATCTGGCGCAGCTGCTGCCACAATGCAATGCTTTGTTGCGCGCACAAATATTCAAATTCAGTTCCGACCCGCTGCAGTTGTGACTTGTATAGGTCAGTGTGTTCAACTAATAACTACAGCTCGCTTATAATTGGTGTGGCAAATGGACTTCAAAACTATTCACTGATCGACTTTAAAGAGAACCGTTTAAAATTAAATATAAAAAATCACGTTTTTTATGTAAAATCAATTTTTTTATGCTATATGTTACAGCGACTCGCTCTGCTTTAAAGTTTTTTAAATTAGTTATTAAAAGTGTAAAGTAATTAGTAAAAGTTTCAAAAAGCAAATCAGCCAATCGAAAAATTTGAAATATAATTAATTTACGGCCACCGTAGCTGAATGGGTTGGTGAGTGACTATCATTCGGAATTGAAGAAAAACAATAAAGAAAAAGTTTTTTCTGATAGCGGTCGCCCCTCGGCAGGCAATGGCAAACCTCCGAGTGTACAGGGTTGCCCATATTTGACGGACTCATCTGGCAACCCTGTATTTTTTGACAGAGACGTCAGATCGCTTAATGACATACCGCGTTGGAAGCGTCAGTCTAAGTAGATTTTTACCAAATTGTTGAAATTTACATTCAACAAAAGAAGTCAGAAGAAGAAGAACAAAATCATCATGTCCGATGAGGCTCATTTCTTATTGAATGGGACGGTAAACAAGCAAAATTGCTGTATTTACGCCACTGAAAATCCTCACGAAATTCAAGAGGTACCTCATTACGACGAAAAGGTCGCTGTGTGGTTCGGCGTTAGTGCGAAAACGATTATTGGCCGTTTTTCTTCAAAAATGAAGATGGTCAAGCTGTTACCGTCAATCAGGAGCGTTATTGCGATATGATAACCACTTTTGTGATGCCAATTATTCGTCGAAGGCGTATGAGGAAGTTCTAGTTTCAACAAGATGGCGCTCCACTACACACAGCTCGCATCACAATCGATTTTTTGAAGAAATTGTTTCCTCGTCGTTTGATGTCGAAAAATGGCGATTCTAACGGGCCACCGCGTTCGCCCGATTTCCGTGAGGAAATAGCCGCTATTCCAACCGAAATGTTAGCTTAAACTATGGAAAATGCTGCAAAACGGGCACAATACGCCGTACAGGCTCAAGACGGCCATTTAAGAGATATCATATTCAAAAAGTGATGTCAACAAATCTACTTGAACCAAGTAAAATGATTATTATCGTCAACATCAAAAAAATTGTGTTTTTCTTTGATTAAAAAAAAACACATGGGTCCGTCGAAAATGGGCAACCCAGTATTTCTGCTATGAAAAAGCTCCTCATAAAAAATATCTGCCATTCGGAGTCGGCTTGAAACTGTAGGCCCCTCCACTTGTGGAACAACATCAAGGTAGTCAAGGATTAGTGCCCTGCTTCTACTTTATAGTGAAGCCAATGGGATCTCCAAATAAATTCCAGTACATATCCATATGTCCTAAAGCAAATGAAGCAAAAAACTTATTAGGGCGCGAGCGTTTAGTAACCGAATAAGCTCAACCAACAAAAAGGGTTGTGTAAGACTCAGTCGAGGTAGCCATAAGACCGGGACTATTTATGTATAAATACTAAGGTTATAAAATTGGGAAGCTACGAGAGTCAAACCAATAATTATTTTATTGATGTTGTTAGGTCTTATATGCAAAAAAAAGTTTGTATTTATAACCTAAAGACGCTAAAGACCACAGATATGAACAGGCTTGAAGCATTTCAAATGTGGTTCTTCAGACGAATTTTGAAAATTCCCTGGACTGATCATGTTTCCACCACTGAAGTATTATTACGAATACGAAGAGACCGAGAACTTCTGAAAACTATTAAACGGAGGAAAACAGCGTACCTCGGCCATATTATGAGTAATCCGAAATATCATTTATTCCAACTCATTTCAGAAAGAAAAGTGGAAGGTAAACGTGTATATCAAGAAAACAAATATCTTGGATGCGAAATATGTGCCATTGGACTGCTATCGGAGAATTTGGAGAGCTATGCAATGCTGTAAGACAGAGAAATATATATAAAGTCACCGTAAATAATTTAAAAGAGGTTAAGGAGTTAGGGGTAGTCAGAACATTCAAAAAATGGGTTTTTTACACCTTCTGAAAGTATAATATCTTAAAATTATTGTGTGAAAATTTGAAGTGAGTCTGACAAATTAACGACGAATTATTCAACAATTAACAAAGGGTCCTCGGGCGCTCCGGAGCGTCCGAGAGTAAGTAGCTAGCAGCAGCGGCATGCAACCGACGATAGCAAAACTTTAAATGCGTTTTTCTCAAAACTATGTTTTTTGAACTGATGTTCACTGTAACTTAAAAACCGCTAAGTTTATTTCAGTTAAATGTATACTGCTTTTAAAAAACATAAAAAATTCGTGGCTGATCGAAGGATTTTTTTTTTTCTAAAATTTTGATTTTTTTTTAAAGATTAATCGTCGGTTTTTTCTCGAAAATCTGAAAAATATTTCCTGAGGCCGCCATATTGTTAATTTTGAAAATCAAAACTCGATCAGGCACAAGATTATCTATTAATAAAACTAATTTCTCTTGTCCGATTGATTTTAGATGAATCTCCAAGGACTTGTGATGATCACTGCAAGGGACTTCTGGAGCAACGGGCTCCACACAAACAGCAATAAGTTTTACAATTATAAATTTTTTTTTTTGTTTGTTGTTTTTTTGAAATTTTGCTAAAGTCAAGTCGAAACATGATGTATTAATGCTGTGTTATTATTTTTGTAAAATAAAGCAACTGCATTAAAAATCCAAAAAGTTATTGAAAGTCATCAATTTTTCGGGCCTCTGACCACCTCTAACCCCTTAAGTTTTGTAAGCCGAAGTTTATATTTATATATTTAAGAAATGGAATATTTATGATCGCTCATGATTTTGAATGGAATATTCATAATAAAGAGGAAGAACCCAAAGAATCAGCACTGCCTTTATGAGTACTTATATATTTGTCAGCTTTTATTCATGCCTGTCTCCTGGTCTGTGTATGTTGTTGTATAAGAACATAAATATATGCATACATAATTACACACAGACACACAAAGTAGCGCAAGTATGCATATTTTGCTGCACAATTTCTCCTTCAGCTACTTACTTGCACTTACAAATTCCCTTTGGCTTTGGTGAAATTTAGCTAAAATTAATTCAATACTCAAACTGCATGGCCCATTAGCTTTGAGAGTTTATGAAGACACTGCACTTCCTATGCAACAATAAAGACATGGCACAGAGATAGCGCACCGGCCAGGGCTGCCCTTAATCTGTACGCTTCCAATAAAAATTGTGAATTTATGTGAATTATCTGATATGCTTAGCTAATGCATAATGCAAAAGCTACAATTTTCTAAAATGGCCAGTCGACATTCATTGGTTGGAGTGCAAGTAAGAAGTCAGTTTGCACTCTATCCTTCGCACAGCCCACAAGCGCACCACTACGTAAACGATTTGAGGCATTGCCAATTTAGCGTAATTTTCATTTCTGTAATGCAAGTATTTCGTGGCATACTTTCGGGCAAAAAGTTTTGAATTTTTCGGAAATATCAATTCTTTAAATTCACAATAAAGCGCATTTTAGAAGATTGTTTTTTTTTTCGGAGTGCAAACTTTTTGCACACACGTTCTTTATACATACAAACGTTCATCCAGATCTTTGTTACCGAAGGCTGTGAATAAACTATAACATTATTTTCTTATTCTATCAAACTCTTTAAAACCATCTAAAAGGACTTCATAGAAAACTTCTATTTACTACCTCTATCACTAGCGCACGTATGCCACTAACGCTTTAACGCCTAAACGTATGCTACTATACTAGTTCATCTATTTCGTCGGTGTTCTTTTATACAATACCATTTTTTGTTTTTGTTTTTCACACGTATACAATGAATACTTCTATTGGTATTGAATTTTATACAGCAACACTAATTCTCGCTCTTCGATTTTCTCCCCTTGCCCGTGATCTACTCGCTCTACACTTACTTTTACTCGCACATTCTACTACCATCACTGCGAGACGAAACTTTTTCATGTAAATTTGTTTTTGTGAGATTTTGTAAGAGCTAAATCGCTTGGTTTTTTCCTGTTGAAATTTTTTTAGTGATTTATCCTTCCAACTTCCGCTTGAGAACTCTGCATTTTTCTCTCATTTCATGTTGCATACTTTTCGCCGCACAACGAAGCAAGTTCCTAAACTCAAATATTTGCTAAAGTATTCGAAATTTCGGAGATTCGTCAGCAAAACATACACCCACTTGTCAACTGCAAACGCAATTTTGGAGCACCCACACCAACAAGCCACAAAATATTACCAAGAACGCTTTCTGGTGCATAGTGAAAGCATGGAAATATAATTTTATTCGCTCAATGTTCAGCAGGAATTTGAAGATTCTGAGCAATGGGCATTTAACCGTTATTAAATTAAAAGTCCATCACTTGCTTCAAGCTGCTCATCTGCCGCTCGCCTCACACCAACTTAGATATGACACATTTTGGATTACTTTAAATAAAGAGCCTTTGTAGACTTTCAGCTAAATCATGCTTTAAAAAAAGCATTTTGAAATTTTTTTTTAATTTTCTTTGAATTACCGAAAAAGTTTCGATGGCCATTTATTGTTAGTTTACAGATTCTTTCAAATCGTGAGAATTTCAATATTTGTGCATTTTGCGATACAAAGGGAGCAAAATATGTGCGTGAAATATTGCATAGTTTTAGGTTGCAACAAAAATTTCATAAAAGTGCAAATAAAAGCGGTGTTTCCATATATTGTTTACATGCGTAAATTTGATTGGACCTCAATATTTATACTATACGTGGACTAAATTCCAAAAATGTGCGCTTTGTTATTGGATTTGGCGCTTCGCGTACGTGGGCATGCATGGAAGTGCAAAAACAATATTTTCACAAAGCAATTTACACACAGCTGCCTATGAAAATATTCACTTGAAAGTATTTCAATATTAAAATATTTCAAATATATACAAAAATATGGTAAACAATTATTTAACAAAGAAGAGAAAAAGGTGGCGTGACTAGAAAGAAGCACACGCAATAACACAAAGGCCAGTCGTTGATTTCGATAACATTAAAGTGAGGGGAAAAACGGCATTCGAAGGCCGACTAATCTCAACCCAAAAATAAAAGCTGAGCGAGTTAAGTGCAAAATCAGGAATTTTTAAATTTTAATTCGTCAAAATTAGGCCTGGAGCGTTAGATTGAAATGATGCCACCTCGTCGTTTTCCATGTTGATGATGTGATGCTTCATAAATAAATAACATCACGAAAAATATTATTCGGTTTACGATCGTCATCAACACTCTTTACTTGAATCACTAGTGTGACACAGGAGACCAACAACACATACGCGAAATCTCGTCCGATTAGTGGTACCGCCTTCACCTGCTTCCACTTAACCCGAATTGAACCGTCTCGCGATCCGCAGTTCTTTTATAAGTTTCCCTTGGCCTACCAGGCGCTCTTCCTCTTCCTCTTCAGGTGAGTGTATTCCATTTCAATGCCTTCTTCGCAATGTTACCGTCTTCCTTGCGTAAAGTTTAACCAATCCACTTCCATTTCTGTCTTTTAATCCAAATGGCTAGCAGCTCCATGGTTGCTTTTTCGAGCAACTCCTTGCTAGGCATCGTCCATTTTAGACCGCAGTTCTTCAGAGGGATTTGAGCTGCTTCGAGGACGTCTCCCATTTCTACGAAGTTCAACACGTGCGATAGGATACAACCCTGTCGAACTCTGATTCGGACTTCGAATGACTCCGATAGCTTACCCTTGTGCAGCTCACGGCATCTGGCGCCATCGTAAGTTGTTTTAATCATTCAAACGATTCAACCGGGAACGCTTCGACGGCGCTGTCAAAAGCTTTTTAAAAATCGATGAACCACAATTTAAGTTCAGTTCTGAACTCTGCATATTGTTTGATGATAGTTCTACTACTATTTATATGAACAGTACAAAAGAATCCTGCTTGAAAACCAGCTTGGGTGCAGTCCAGATCCACGATGACATTTACTACAAACTTAGATACCGCGGGCAGCACACGAATATCTCGCCAGTCGTCACAATCTCTCAGGTCACTTTTTTCGGGACTTTGATAATAATATCATCAGTTCATTCAGTCGGAAAACTTTCGTCATCCCCGGCTTTGCTGATGAGACGGTGAAGCAATTCTGCAGCGAAATCGGAATGCGCCGTAAAGAATTAAGCAGGAATGCCATCAATTCCTGCCGTCTTGTTGCTCGTCAATGATTTGATAACGGCTTTTATTCATTGACACTGAAAAAAACACAGAAAAATAGAGCTTCATCGTCTATGTAAGGCCATCTTTCGGGATCGAGACATGAAATGCCAATACAACTGCCGTGTTTTGTTCTATATATCATTTGTCAGAGACTTCCAGACGTGATAAGATTTTCATTTTACA
Organism: Anastrepha fraterculus; assembly: GCA_037575425.1. NCBI lineage: Eukaryota > Metazoa > Arthropoda > Insecta > Diptera > Tephritidae > Anastrepha > Anastrepha fraterculus. The sequence goes on along the minus strand of JAYXIM010013407.1, from coordinate 6,781 downwards.
AAAGTTAACACAGAAAATGATCCAAAGTGCTTAATTTTTTGTAATAGAATAGAGTCAGCTTCAAATTTAATTCGAAAAGACTACATCTTTTTTTAAATATTACGGTTGTTTTGTACCTAAAATTGAAGTAAGTTTTTCCTGTGTTGAAGTCTAAATGTTTATATACTTTTTTCTACACTTTTTTGGGACAGTTCCCTCATTCTATCACGAATTTTATTATTCCTCAGCATTGCAAGCGTTTTTCCTTTCCCTTTCCAAATATTTGGGTCTAGATATCTATCATCCCATCTTTAATTGAATTCCATTATTATTTTATTAAGTATTCTGCCCAGAACATGTTTTTTTCGTAATACTGTCAGTGTCAGATTAGGTGGCAGGCTTTTGTTGCTATATTCAATAATTGCTCTTTGTATATAATTTATATGTATTGCAAGAGTACGAGTATAGATGTGCCCATTTTCATATTCGTTCCCACCATTCTGGCACAAGTAGGCGAGTATTCCGGAAGTCTTACGATTTTTTAACAAAGTAAAGTTGGAGCTCGTCTACATCTTCAAATAGAGTGTATTCCCATACTTCAGGAACATAACTTTGAGTGGTCCGGCATATGGCTTGAGGCATTTGTCATTTTCAGCGGAGATTTATATAATTTTTAGAAAAAAAATTTTGTCCGAGCCGATATAGGGTAAAATATAAGTTAAAAATTAAATTTTTATTAAAAATTTCAAGAAAAACTTGTAACTTTTGGGGGTGGGGTGCTCTTCAAAAGTGATAACAGACAATTTCCCAAAAATTAAAAAAAAAAGTTCTTTCCACCAATTCCCTTTTAGAGAGTATATTTATCTTAACAACCTAAACAAAAATTATAAAAATGTTAAAAGAACCGAAGATGTTTCCGTTTCAAAACTCGATACCTAAATTTTCAACAAATTCAATAAATCTCAAACCTATTATACTTGCCGCTTTTGATTCACCACTCTCTGATCGCCGGATCAGGAGTTAAATAAGAATGAATTTGGAGAAATCAGCAATAATGGTGATAAAAACTCTATCTCATAAAATCATATGTTCGATTTTTGAAAGATTTGCCTTAAACTAAAAAGTTTTCTTTTCATTCGGGCTTCTAACTATACTTATACAAACATACATACATACATACATACATACAATATTTTATTTATATTCGCGTAAAACAATAAAACGGTAATAAGTTCTTAGCGACAACACAATGAGCGAAGTCAAGTAAACCAAAGAAACAAATAAAATGCTTTGTACGCTTCCTCATTCTATACATTAGGCATACATACATATCTGGGAATGCACTTGTACATGTGCACGTATTTGCTTAAATAAAATAAAAAATTCAGTGCTTACTTGCCACAACAAAGAAGCTTGCAAAGGCAATAGCAAAATGCAATATATGACAATAAAATACATACGATACACTCACACATAGACACATGCCACACATATGCAAGTAAGCAAATAGCCGACCGAGCCAGGCAAGTAACGCAAACGGAAAAATGGAAGTCAGCTTCCAGCGACATTAAACTGTGTAACTGCACTGTGTATTCACTGGCTGAGACAACAGCAAAGTTGCGTTCTTGGCAGGACTTGGGAAGAGTCGCGTAGCCGCGAAGCCGCGTACCCGCACAAATGATGATTGTAGTAACGGAATCCTCCCACCCTGCTGATTTCGCTTGTCATGCTCATTTCCTGCAGCCGCACTACGAGTATTTTCGCACAAAGCCAAAGCACAACAAGAACAAAAGATAGTATTTCACGAGCATAAAGAGGAAATTAAGCCAGAGGCAAACTTCTGCTTTCTCTTCGCGCAGCTTTGTTGCAATGGCAGTGGCAGTCGAGTGCCTACACACTTGTTGCCACGTTCAGAGGAAGGCCACGCGATGGTGGGGCTAGCATAAAAAATATACAACAATTGGTGTGCTGAAAAGTTGGTAGATATTTCATTTGCAGTTTACTTTCCATGTGTGTGTGTGCGTGTCTGTGTGTGCGTGCGTATTTTAATTTCGTGTCTTTCAAAAGAAACAGGCGCAAATGTCTTGCAACAGATGGACGCAAAAAAGTCTCATTGCCGCTGCTTATTTATTCAGGCGTTGTACATTTGTTTAGGACATAAAGGCAAAATCAATTTATTTCTAGCCATCTTGTGCTCTTTGCTACTACTCCAAGTGTTTTCCGAGTATTTTATGCATTTAGTATTTAAAATTTATAGTAAGGAAATGTACGCATGATGTACGTATGACCTATTTTTCTTCTTTTTTTTTTTTTTTTGGATGGAGCCCATAAAATACCATCACTTAGATTTCTCGAAATCAGGAAAGTAATTTGGCGAAATTCTTAATATCACAGAGGAAAACCATAAGATCTTAAAGATTTTATGACTCAGGTCAATCAGCTCTAGCCAGGAACTTGTAAAGATCCTAATCGAAACACCCTCTTCATACACCATAGATATTCTGAATTATGAGGATCCATTTCACTCAATTCATTTGGCTTCGAAGACTTATAAGAACTTTTGTGACACTGACGGTTTGCTTGGTATGCCATTTGAAGACCATATTCCCAAAGAAGACAGATAGATGTTTTCTAGAAGCATTAATGGCATTCTGGGTGGTACTTTTACCATTGGCAGTGAAACCAAGTCATTTCTTCAAAAATATTATATGAATAAGCTATTGATCTGCTGCCTTGAAAAGCTTCAGGTTCACTGGCTTAAAATTCAGAGATAATGCTAATAATCACAAAATAGCAACGCTTACTGTAATGGAAGAATACGAACAGTGTCCTCTTAGAAGGATTTAGTACCGTTTTATTAAAGAAGCAGTTAATAAGGAGCGGTATTAAGAAAAGAGCTATACTTAATATAATATTGTATAAACACGCAGCAGCATAATTGAAAAAACTGAATAGACTTTCATTTCTTCTCCCATCATTTATTCTCCTCCATTAACCCAAACATCATCTTCAAATATATTCAACTTTGAAACTTCGGTAAATAAAACTTTAGACTAGAAATCCATTAACTCGTCAAACTCAAACCTAAGGCAGCGGTGTTTTCTGAAATCAGAGTCCTTTTACGTGGTGTCCTGCTGATTCCACTATTATTAAAATATCTTTTGATAGTTTTTGGGTGTTCATCCATGTCTTCCGGATGTCTTGACGATATGTTGGACCAATTTCAAAGCACTAACTACCGGATTTTTATCGACTTCTCGTAAAATAGAACCTCCATATCTTCTGGACAGCTACTTTGGACGGACGTTTCGCTTTTCATTTTTATACGAGTGAGTCTCTTCTCATAGTTTCGTAATCGTTTGTACCTTTGCCCAATTTAAATTTGCTATTTTTGCTACGGGGGGCCGAATGGGCTAGAAGAACTATACTGAGACAAGTTTATAGGAGCAGAAATGAACTCCATTACTAACGCAGCTGCAAGAACAAGGTAGGAAGCATGCCTGGTGTATACTACAAGAAGGCGGGTCATCACTTCTGGTACGGCTAATGGTTCTGGATGAAGTCCTGAGAACGAAGAGAATGAAATTCGTTGTTTATACCAGTAATATGGACCCAAGTTCTCAACGGCAGAAAACTAATGTATAAAATACTGAATTTCTGTATCAAAATCTCACTGGCTTAGCAGAAAGTAAAACAAAATCATAAAAAAGGTAAAAGATTCGCATGCTTCGGTATATGGGTCCCAACAGCAACCGAAAAATTGAAAAGAGAAGAGCAAACTAGAAGCTGTCGCCATATAAAAGTCCTTCGGTGCGTACCAGAAACAGCAGACCAATCATCCAGTACCAAGGATGATACTGCTAATCTACTGCTAATCTATCATCCTTGGTACTGGATGATTGGTCTGATGTTTCTGGCACGCACCGAAATTATTTTATATGGTGACAGCTTCTATTAAGCTATGGTGAAAGGGAAAATTGTGATAGGAACTTTGGCTGCCACGTCACTGGGGATTCGGCAGCCGAATTCTGCACTTTCATTTCACATGTATTTACACACCCGACTATTCAATCGTTGTTCAGATAGGAACGAAGTGTCTCTGGTGGATTTTTCCTATATTACCAACACAATCTCAGTTTTTTGTAAACGCACCACAAGTGACGTCAGCCCATCAGCAATTGACTCAGAGCCGAATATCGATCAATTAAAAAGCTTTGACATATTTTCACGATATCCAGTACTTAATAAAACTTGGTTTGGCGGAAAGTAACATACAAGTAGTAGACAGAAAAGGGGTAAGGACTCGCATATATTGGTATATTTGGTGTTGGACACTACTGTGGAAGATTTGAAAATTATCCTTATTATTTACAAGTCAATACACAGTAAACAGTCGCAAAAAGTGACTAAAGTCTAGGGAATTTCTAATCCATGAAATATGTTTTTCCTACCAAAAGAATTCGTTAGTCATAAGCCAATTGATATTTTTGTCAGAAAGGCATGTTTTTAGTGCTCCCGCAAAAATTATTTTCATCCGGTAGCAGAAATCTTCCGTACTACACTCCTTCCGAATTCTCGCCAGTTTTGGAAGTGGCGAAAATACTCAACTTCTCATCGAAATGAGTACTCAAAAATCAGCGATAGTTTAAAGCCTTCAAAATTATACTTTATTATACTGGAATTGAATAAACTATAAAACTGCATACCAAAAATTATTCTCGAAATGCTATTTAATAACCGTGAAATTGGAATGAGCAGCTAGTGGCATTTTTTAAATTTTTGTATAAAAGTCAAGTTTTGGACTTATATGTTTTTTGTTAGAATTTGAACTAGACTTTTGCAAAGAATATCGTGAGCATGCAAAAAAAATACAAAAAAAGTAAAAAACCTGTCAAAATGTTGCGGTGCTATTCGTATGCTTTATTGAAAGGTGGTTGCGCCTGATTTTGCTTATGGCAAACTTGGAAAATACTTAGTTATTTTGTGAAGAAAAAATATGTATTACATGTTTCTGTATCAAATGCTGAGCGCTGTGTTTTTGTGCATATGTAAACATTTTTATCATTTTAATGTCCCAAATTTAGTACACATTTTATGCACTTTTTATATTTTTATTTTATTTCATTTTTTTTTACCCGCATGTGGCTGTGCCTTGTCCTCCTCAAAATTGTGTCATTCTTTATAGCGAAATCTGAAAAAATTTCCAGCAGCACATTTTATTGCTTCCTTCCTCCTTATTTCCCCCATTTTTCACTTTGTCCATTCGTTTTTGTTCAATTTTTTTTTACTTCTTTTGGACATTTTTGTGGCACATTCACCCTTTGCTTACACTGATTTGGTTAAAGCCATTCATACATTTTTATTGGCTTGTCTCTTAATTCTCTTTATAACCCATGTCGAAATCTGGCCATAAACACGATGCTACGTCTGCTTGATTTCAATTTGCATATATATCGCTGAAGGCCCTGCTGGAATTTGTTTCCGGTATTTCCCTATATGCAAGCTCTCCATAGACACTTTCATATGTCTAAGTGAACTCTACACATTTCAAATGACATTTGCTTTTGTTTAAGTCTCAAATATTATTAGTCTCTAAGTTTAATATATTTCTTTTCAAAGTGAATAAAAATAAAGCTTTAGAAGAATTTAATTTAAAAGAAATTTAAACAGCCATCCTATAGAGCCAGCCGCGTCTTCCCTCAGCATGACCAGTGATTTTTGTTTCTCTGGTGATTGGAACACATATATTTCCTGTTTCTCTTCCAAGCATAATAAATGAATTTCGCAACGAGTTTTCTGCGAAGTATACGCGATTCCAATTAAATATTTTTACAGTCTCTTGCAAAGCCTCCAACTTGGCAGTCAGGCAAAATTTACAAATGTCCCGAAAAGTATTTATCTAAGTAAATGAAAATATCTTTCAAACTTTCAGTATCAACAAACTCTTACGCATGAATGCTTATTTACTTTATATAAACGAGTATGGAGGCAAAAAGTCATATCCACGCGAGCACTTTACCCGTACATACATCACATGGGTACATATGCAGATACATTTGAGGGTGTCCGTATGTTCTTAGCTACTTGTCTGCGCTTTGACTAAGAAAAAGATGGTAAGAAAGTAAGAAAGTAAGTGTTTTTATTACTAAAAGCATACATAAAGAGAGGAGGTGTAAAAGTTGGCAGAGTGGAAAGCTTGTAGATAGAAAAGTTTTTTCTACTTGGCTTCACTTAGAGTGCCCTTTGACATTTGACGCAACATTTACATTTCACAAAATTAGCTGTTGAGCTGACTTAATAATAGGGCTTTTTTTATTTAAAATTGGAAAAGTAATGAATTACAATCACAATGTAAATGTGTTTTGTTCAAATGCTACTTTTTCTACCTTCTGTTCCATTATTTCTCTTCTATTTCCTATCTCCAAGGTTTACATCAAACCAATCAACCAAAACAAAATATCCATTTGTCCTCATAAAAGTCGACTACTTTCATAATCTTTGCTCCACTCCCTCTCACATCTCATCTTAAATTACATCTAGTATATATTAAAAATTAATTACATAGGTAATTTATCCACTTCAAGCTGTGTAATCTTGTATTTCATAATTTTTGACTTGGCCCTCATAATACTCATAACCGCTTGACTCCTTACTTGACCCAACATTGCCACATATAAATAAATACAGAATTCCAATCAAATGGGAGGGGACGGACAAATGATAAATATTTTGTTTTGTTTTTAATTTTAATTTCAAAACAATTTTAATAATTTTAATGTTGTTTGGCGAGACTTTATAAGTA